>KK120168.1:84133-209019 GCA_000611955.2 Stegodyphus mimosarum | reverse complement strand
AGCAGTAGGCTTTTTTTTAAGTAAAATGTTTTCATAATCAATTGGAAAAATTCTGCCCGTAAGGGGTTTATTCTAAGACAAATACGATAATAAAAAATACAAGACTATAGTATCTTTTTTCTTTTCTGTAGCTTCAAAGAACAAATTCTCTTGGATAAGAAGAATCCGTTTACGGCATCATTTGTAGCACTAGTTATAACACAAAGATTAGATAGAATCCCGTTCTTCGGCTGTACCTATTCTTGGTAAGGAACAGAAATCCCTTCTTTGATGCTATGCTTCATATTTCTCTTCTTTTATCACTCTAGATTAGAAGATAAGTGTCCGTCAATATTGAGCTCTCGGCTTGTGATATTTATATGATATTTCCCACAAGCGGAGACTTCACAGCTCCTGATCTATAATAGCATTATCTAATATTCGAATAGCCTAATATGGAAGACAGTGACTGTACCCTTTCCACTTTATTTTATTGGATATCATCAATTGATGGTACTATAGTCTATTAGGGGTCAGATATCAATGTTTACCTAACATTTTCTTTAAGGCTAAGAATACACATTTTATATGGCTAAAGTCTAATCTTGATACAAAGCTACAGGTTTGACATTTAAATTTTATTTATGCTATGTTTGGAACTAACTTATGCGAGAGAATTACATTAGAAATTAAAAAGTTTAAAATATAAAATAATTTCTAGTCAAAAAAAAAGTTTTGTGTAAGAATGAAATTATTAAGAAAGATTTTGACTGGTAGAGGCACACTATACTTTAAGAACTCGACGTGTTTGTTAATTAATGAAGATAAAATTGGGAAATTTGAAATAATATTTTCTTAAATTAAATCAACCAAGAAAAAGGTAACAGATTGGTTAACAAATTTTCCCAGATTAAATGCTGATCAAACCCTAAAAACTGAAATATTCAAACGCATCGCATCTAAAAAAATACTCTTATGTAATTATTCGCGAAATGTTTAACTTTACCTGTAACTTGCAAGAATTTTAGTGTATCTAATTTGAACAGTAGCCAAATCTGTAATCGAAATATGAATCCTCGACAAATGAGTACAAAAAATTACTCGCAGTAGGCTAAGCTAGGATTAGAAGTCCAGGTATTTTTCCTTGTAATTTTACTGAGGATTATTCAGGATTTACTCTGTAGGTGGTTTAGATCATCGCAATGAGCTGACGCAAGTAAAACGATTATTTATGAGAGTTCTGGTAAAATAAGTATTCGGAGGGATTCTTTAGCCTCGAAGTGAAGAAACAAAGAAAATTGCCGTTAAGATTTAAATTCAACAGAGCTAGCTGCCTTCGATAGTTTTAATTTAGCTGCAATTTTGGATTCTAATGTAACGTAAGAGGATTCAAGGCAGACAAAATTTCAAGATGTTTCCGTTATAACGACGTCTCCTTTGAAGATAACAATTGAAGAACACAGTGCCATCTATGGACGAAACATTTAAGGAATTTTGTAGAGAAGAGGAGAATGCAGGTTAGAATTTAAATCCTTGAACAAAGTAGACAGATTTTTATAAACATGAAAAGTTTTGTAAATATAAAATTTAGAGATAATCTGATTCAAAACTGGAAACATAACCCTCATGCTAACAATGTTGTGCAGCAGATATTTTTCAACTTCATTTTCAGCATAAGATTCACGTTCAAACAAAATTTCAAAGCTTCTCTGTTTTGACCAAATATAATAAGCTAATCTACAAGGAATGCTGTAAATTTCCAAAGCATTCATATTTGGGATAGGATCTATAGGGAGAAATTACCAAATTTTACTATAGAATTTAAAAAAGAACTCGAAAGTTAAACTTGAGTGAAGTATGTTCGAATTTGTGATTGACAAAGTAGAAAAAGAAAACAAGGAAGCTTTTAATGATTTGCTTTAGTGGAACACTGTTTTTCTTATTAGGAATTAGGAAATGAATTTTTCAACCCCTTATCGATAGCATAAAAAGAGAAGCTTCTATTAGTAGCAACACCCTTACTACTATCAAAGACAGACAGCTAAGTTCTCATTGAAATAGATGGAATGTAAATAGATTTTTTTCCTTTTCTCCTTTGTTCATTAAAAGTGCTTCTCCCGGCTAATCCTTCAATTTGGTGTTCAAAATTATTTTGGAGAAAATACATTTGGTTAAGAGAAAATCAGATAACATAGATTAGTTTATCAAGTTCAATTTGTGAAAAGTGATCATCTCTAGGTCACATTTCTCAAAAATTAAAACCACATTGCAGAGAATAAAAACAAATAATAATTTAACCCTTTTGAATAAGGATTTTTCCTACTTTTATCAAAAATTGCATCGATAACCTCGGTATTGTATTTTTTAGTTAATATACGCCATGTCGTCAATATTTAATGTAAGAAACAAGTGGAATATTAAATTAAATGCAAGCACAGCATTTATATGACAGTAAGGAAAGCGAAAATAAATTTTAAAACTATAATTATATAAATTATAATTATTACATTTATAATTATGTAAAACGTTCAATAAACATGTATATATTTTCTTTAAAATAAATAATAAATATTTTTTAACTTCATTAATTCTAAAAATTAAAGCGAAAGCTGAAACCTTTCCTACTGGCGGGTTCTGAAAGCCGCATTTTCCCTCTGAGTTACAAGGCATAATTATTTAAAAGATCTTGAATTTGCTTTAGAGCAGCAGCTTTTAATGAAACTTTTAAAATTTCATGAAAAAAATTCTGAAATGTTTTAGTTTATGAGATAATACTGATTGGAGGTCTAAATTATGAAGATTTCTCTCTAATTTGCAAATTTTTATTGGTGTGTGCCATAACATAATTAAATGCTTAGAATCAAATAAGAATCTTAGATTATTTTATGCAAAAATAATTTCCACAAAAAGGTTAATTAATTAATTTTGGAAAAATCATTAATAGCAGTCATTCTAATGCATTCATAACACACGTCATTTTGTTTTCATGAAATCTGCTTTTATGAGAAATGTTACTCAGAAAACGCTGCATCAAGATAAAAAAAATCCAGTTTCTTCAGGTTTAAATTTATCAACCAACTTTACTTTTCCATAGGATTATTTCTACGGTATAAAATTAGAAATCTAGGCATATTAAAATTCTTTTGTTTTTATTTTGCTAACACTTAGACTTTCCTGTTTAGAGAAATGAAAAAAAAATTGAAAAAAGAAAGTTATCCAAGTATTAATCGTAAAAGATGAATTTTTCAAATTTAAGACATATTATAGTTTCAATGATGTATTATCACAGCTGAGTTTCAAAAACATATTTCAAAATACGACACTTGATACTTTCAAAATACGGCACTCATACATATTCTTCATCTCAAAAATTTACTCACTATACGAAGTTCTACAGTATGTATTTATTAATATCAAGAATTAATAATAAATTGCACGCACCAACTTGTCTGTTTATCTAACCATTTACTAATAAATGTATAAACAAGTTTTCATTTTAAACATCAGGGTAGGCGAGAGCCCAGACTGAAATACTTCCTCTACCTAGCTAGATAAAAATACAAAATTTTGAGTTTTATCTACCAAAAGTAATTTTAACATATCAGTTTTTCCAAGCAAAACTGCAAATGGTTTTCTAAGCATTCATTTTGAGAAGCGTTTCCGAAAATTGCCTTAAACGCTTTACTTTTAAGACGGATTTCTTACATTTAAGTTTAAATGTAAGATACAACGATATTATGGGTTTGGAAATTATTCTTTCCTGTTAGTTGAAGATAGGAAGCACTACTGAAAAGCAAATTGTATTATTTCAGAAGATATCTCCATTATCCCCATCGCTTTCTAAATGGGTCCCATCTCTCCTGTTTTCTCTGTATCATCAGGAGCAATTTATGATTGTACAGCAGCAGTAACATCGAAAGCTCTTACAACCGTAATTCGAAATAATGCGATACTAAACTGAATTATGTGCATACTCTTCTAAATTTTATTTTCGCATTAAATGTACTCGAGCGTCTTTTCTTCGATCAATATAACATCGAAGTAATATTTCGTGAAATTCATTTGAGAATGACAGCCAACTTTGAATAGTGAATATGAAAGGAATAAAGATAGAATAGGGCTACTAAATAACTAATTTTTGTGAAAGAAAAAACTTTAACTGTTTTTTAATATTCAGAAATGTAACAGTTTGGGAATTATAATCTGTTTTAATGTGAATTGATTAGAGTTTTTTTTTAATTTTGCAAAACTGCTAGAAGAGCTGAGTGAGCTTCCTTAATAATGAAGTTTAAAAGACGAAGAGTTTTGAAATATACTTGGCGTTAAAAATTCCCTAGCGTCCGAATTTTGAGCGATTAATACTATTTCGCCTAAACTGATATCTGCTTCAAATCTTTCAAAGTTTTTACGGCATCTACGGTAAAAATAACTAGGTATTCCGATATGTGTATGCCTATTTGCATTGCAAAAATTGAATATATACTCCTGTAAAACGTTTCTAAATTTCAACCTAAGTTCTGAAGTTAATAGCCTTTCTAAAAGTTACAAGTTCACATGTTTTCGCTTTTTAACAAACATTGTTTTTACAGTCTAACTGCACCAAACTAAAACTGCAGTGATGATAATTTCTTAAACCAATAAAACAATAAGTATTATTTACTTGTTTACATGACACTTATCTAGCTAAGAGGAAGGGAACTGTTTTGAAAAATTCTCAAAGGGACACTAAGCCATATTTATCTTACGCATGGGAAAAGCCTCGAAAACCTCGAGTATATTCGAACCTGTACGAAACGAAGCAGTCTTATCTACTCGACAATTGGTTGGGTTCAACAAAAGAAATTAAATATTAGCTTGAAATTACAAAGAAAAAGTTTACATTCACAGAAGAACATAATATCTTTAGCGGAGCATTAGCCTTAGGTAGCTTTTATAAAAAAACTGCTGTTGTGTTTGCTCAAAAACACAAAGTTAAAATGCAATTTTATGTTTGGTAATGTGAATTTCCAAAGGATATGTCAGTTTAGATAACATACTTAAAATAGAAGAGAAACACGCCAATGTGACAATCAAAATCACTGAAACAACCTTGTATTTGGCGTACATTTATTAAAACGAAATTTCTAGAAATTTCGTTCTCCTGATGCGGAGGGACCTGTAGCTGCCCTCGAAATCGATTGAGTGTTTTAATAAATGTACGCCAAATACAAGGTTGTTTCAGCGATTTTGATACTTAAAATATTTATATGAACAAATCTAGGTGAGAATCCTAGTGTTCATATGTAGAAACTGTCCGAAGACGGTTGCCGGCTTCAATTAAAAAATGTGTAGGTCTTCATAAGAATGCCTGCTAAAAAATAAATTCAAAGTGAAAAACAGTTAGTTTGTGAAGAATTGAAGACATGTGCCTTTCGAGCTTATGGGTCATACCATCAAACTAAAAATCCCTGAGCTGTATTTCCTGAGAGGCATTCCGCGAAAGGGGCTGGCTACATGGGAGTTTTCATGGTTTTCCTCATGTGTAACGTGCATGCGAGTCAGTTTCCCTTAGAACGTCCTACACGAAGGCATCCCTTCCCTTAGACAGATAGTCCTCGAAGTTTTTCTGTAATTAAATAAATCGAACTCTTAAACGCTTTACCGTCTGGGAGGCTTTATTTAAGTTCATCAAATATTCAATGCGAATAGAATTATTATTTATTGATAAAAATGTCATCTAGAATTCATTTAGAAAAGTGTAAAGAGTTACAACACGGCTTAAAATATCCAAGGACATCACAACGTTCAGGAAACGCTGAGAGGAATGTAAAATAAATTTGTAGCCTTCCATGAAGTGTGAAAACGTGCAAGTTTTTCACTTAGAAGCCATATGATGAACCAGCCTTTAATAGTGCATTTAGGTTAATATGTTAATCAAATGCTTCTTAACATTATTTTGAGGTTCGTAACTTTTTTCAAGTAAAATGAGAACTGATGTATCCAATCAAAATAATTTTTTACGTTAAATGGATAGTTATATATTATCTAATTTATGCTGGCACATTATTAAAGTATTAAGTTGTTAATGGAATATAGAATCCCAAGACATTAAAAAGATGCAACAAAACATCTGGTAGAGTAATTAGTTTATCTTGTGAAACAGAAGAGGTGAAAAATGTGCACTGCCCTCGCCGAGGCTCGAACCCTGGTCCTCTCGAATACACGTCCAGCATGCTGAAAGAAGGGAGAAACTACCTTACATACTCCACCTTTTAAATGAAGAATGGGGAGTAAGAGACCCAATGGCCAAATCCTGGTGGTTACGAACTATCACATACCACCTTTTAGTCTGGACGCCACTTGTAGAGTAATTAGGTTTTGTGAAGCAGGACCAGTGAAAATGTGCACTGCCTTCGCTGGAACTCGAACTCTGGAATTTCTAGAGTACACGTCGAGTATGCTTCCAATTACACCCCGAAGGCTTGCGGAAAGGGGGAAGAAAATACCTCATAACCTCTTCAAGTTATTTGAAGGTCTATAAAAATTAGTGGTTTAACGGACTCATGTTAGAAGATCGATTCAAGTTTAGTTTTTGTTCAGAAATTAAAGTTTATCAGCGTAGCAAAGTTAGTAATTCCATTACGAATCTGATTATTGTTATTTCTTATTATTCCAAAATTAACAATTTGTACTTCAGAATATTTTTGCATTTTGATAATATACGTAAGTGATATTAACTTCTTTACTGCACTTAAATATAAAATCTTAAGCTTAATCTTCATTAATTTATCAAAGTATTACATATACGTAATTCAGCCATACTTTTTATTTTATATAAAACCTTTACAACACTATCTTGATCATTCGGAAAAATCGTTAATATTATTTGCCAAAACATTTTATTATATGTCTTATTGATAAAATATACAGTTACTAATCCTAGTTTCTCTCGTTATCTCATTCACGCTAACACAAAGAGAGCCTGCAGAGAAAGTATCGTTTTGGGGACTTATATGACCAACTTTCGGAATAAAAAGAATTTTGAAATCTACTGAAGCTCTGTCCATTTTCAGAGTAGGGAAAAAAGCAGTGAAGTCGATCCATCAGGAGTATCTGTCTCAACCTAGACAGTCAGGGTTGTCACATCCCCACAATGGCAACAAGAACATTTCACAAAATGCATCAAGAGGAACTGTCGTTTTTCTACTGTAGGCCTGATTCTACGCTAAGCGATTTTCTCCTCTTTTATCTTCTTAGAGAAACTCAAGAAGCAGAAAGATTTAAAGTTTCACCGGCAAAGTTTTTTTAACAGATGCTTGCGTGACAGATAGAGAATTACAGTTTTTCTATTTTTAAAATGCATATGATGGAAAATTTTAGGCTGTGTTTATCCAAAAATGCATTGTGTTTCTTTATATTGAATGAATTTATTATATGAATATACGCACTGAGAAATATGCATTTTCAGAATAAAAAAAGATTTTAAATCGTTACACCCAGATTTATTTGATATTCCTCAGTATGCATCAAATTTAGGAAACAATTATGTATCAACAAAGATACAAGCAAAACTCACATTTTAGAGGAGTAATATATATACATCTATATTCAAATCAACATCATATATTCTTTCGCCGATTTTCCTCAGAAATCAGTAGTGAGTTAAACAAAACTGTATTAGTCAGAACTTTCAAGAATAACATTATTCTTGATGAAATAATTTTTTCTTTCACTAGCTAAAATGGTGGAAAACTTCTTCTATGAGACTGGCTTTTATGTTATAGATGAGCAACAGGGGCAGCCTTTTACAGGAAAGCGAAAATATATTCAGGTTTACTATCTGAATACATTTTCAGTAAAGCTCAGGTACTTTAATTGCCTAGTAATGAGGGTTTCAGAGAAGCCTCTCTAAGGGAAACTGTCTCGCATCCAGGTTGCATACCAGAGAGCAACGAAAGCAAACAGCGGACACTCTAGCTAATACGTAGTGTTCAAGGGAAAGCTGTCTTATATTTTGCTGCCAATTGGCAAACCTTAGAAAGCCAGTCATTAATAGTGTTCAGCGGTCTTATCAACGAATCCACAAATGGGCATCTTCACTAAGTCGCTGAGATCAGTTATTATCTTCACAGAATTTACAGCAGATAAAGCTTAATTTAAAAATACTTTATTTTAATGACATTTGTATTACTACCCTGATGGCCATCAAAACTGCTACGACAAAAACGAAGCGGATAAACAAACCTGAAGCATTCATGAAAGATGGAACTTGCAGGAAAAGTGGGATTTGCAAATGATTTGCATTTTACAGCAGCGGTATGAAAGGAGGTAGAAATTCCAACGTTTCATTCGAATATTGCATTCACATTTTTTGTGTGTATACATGCTAGGTGTATGTAGTGTTATGCGTAATTACAGATAATTCTCAAGTCACAAGTTTTATTTCGAAGTGAAATCTCAGCAATTTTGTTACTAATTGTGAACAAATCTATGTAAGAAAATGCTGTTGAAGTTTTTCCTTCGTAAGTAATTCACATTAAGTTTCAAAAATAAACACTGAATATATTTAACTGAAATTTCAATGCCTTAGGTAAGTAGCACAATATTACTTCTAATTTGTCTCATTTCCGATTCTTAGTGGATAATATTATGTTACTTTTTATCTATGCACTAGTCTCTCTAAGAATAGATTTGAAAAGAACCATATGTCGATGGCTTTTAAATCTACAAGGAGATATTCTCGAAACCAATTTAGTGAGATTGATATATATGGGAAATATTTGAAGTGAGAGAACGAACTAAGTAATTTACATACATGTAGTGTCCATGAAAAGTTTGAGGCCGCAGTGTGCTGAAAAGGGCCTCGTTATGCAGATTAAGAGATGAGTTGGGTCAGTAATCCTTTTAAACGTGTCTGATGATATACTGCACTCAGGAAGAGGAAAGGATTCTTCACTGAAAATTCTAGGATACTAAGACGACGTCAGAAGCCGTAAGTAAAGGATTATCACGATTTCGAATAAAATTAATCACCAGAGCTGTCCCACATCATGTTACTGATCACGCAATGTAAACAATTTTCATTTGCTATAAAGAAAGCATTTTTATAAAACTTTTTTTTTTTATATATATATATATATATATATATTTCCAATGGCGGGCACTAGGCGTTTGTAGGGGTTGGCCACTGGTAAGGCCGGAAGCGGCAGTCACTTTATAAGGTATTTCTCCCGCCTTATTAGCATGCTTTCGTGTGGTAGTGGTCAGCACCCTCAGCGCGTATTCGAAAGGCCCGTGGTTCGAGTCCCGGCGAAGGCATTGCTCACTTTTCATCTCTCCTGCTTTCAAAAAATACATAATGTCCCTACAATTTTATCATGAAAGTACGTAATAGGTAGGTTACCGTTATCTCCTATTAAGGGACTGACAAATTACATCCATGCCTTTTCAGGATTTCGAACCCGAACTCTTCGGTACGGCAGTCAGAATCACTAACCATTTTCCCGTCTGGGCGGTTAAGAAAACTATATTAAAAGCGAAATTTTTCTCTGCGTTTTTTTTCAGACAAAACATTTAATAATTTTTCTGCATTTTCAAATAATTTTCCTCCCGTTTAGAAAATTCATGGGTAAGTCGCTAATACAAGACATTGCATTATAAAGTAAGAAATTTAAAGAAAAAAAGGATTTAGCACTACTTCATAGGCCATCATTTTTAATCTCATGCTACGTTTTTAATGTCTCTGAAGTCAACATTATTTGAACACTTCCTCACCAGAAAATGAATTCCCTTAAAGCTTTCACTATACATGAAAGTTCTTTTTTTAAACTAGTCTCGGTTTTTTTAATATGCCATGATTTTTAATGCGCTTTTTCTAATTTCGGTGTAATTCTGTTCCTACTTTTGTTGCAAACATTTACATCAAAAGCGGAATAGCAATATTTTCTACTACATTTAATGCAGACCGCCGATGTCAAATCTTATTATTAGCACTTTTACATTCGTTACCTGTTCATTGGATAATTTCTTAATTTACACCGAAATCAGCAACGTAAAGTTGAAGAAACGGAATGTATAATCGATCTCATTGTAAACTTAAATAAATTCTGCTTTAGATCTAGCAAGAGTCACTGATATTATGAATATCGAGGGAAGATAAGTTAAAGAGCTTCAGTTTTAAAATTCTTAGCACAGTAAATACCGGAAATTTGCTAGACGCACGAAATGTTAAAGCTATGATTACATAATATAATGAAAGTAACGGAACATATGTAACGTATCATAACGTAATGAATATAACGTAACGCAACAAATGTAACGTATCATAACGTAATGAATATAACGTAACGCAGCAAATGAAACGCTGTACTTTTTCTAGATTTTTTTGTGAAAGTGCTCCAAAATTTAAAGCATTGTAACATATGGTTAATATTAGCAATATTGGAATTACGCTATAGTACTTTATGTGCAATGAAATTTACTTTAATTAAGTTTATGAAATTCTTCGCATATATTAAGGATACCGTGTTCCATGAAAACGAGCAAATTTTGCTTAACAATACGTGAAACGAACTTGATCATCGATATTTACCGAACAAATTTAAGAATTCATTTCTGCATTCAATTAAAAAAACACGAAAAAGAAAATTTATGGAAATATAGTGGACAAAATGTATGGAAATATAGTGACGTCTCTCTAAGACGACCACGCACAGTCTCAGGCGCCATTTGCCTTCTTTCGTTACAAATGACATTGATTACCGAAGTTTACTTATGGGTTTTGAAAAGTTCAGTTCATTTTCAGAGGTAGAAGACAATCACCATGAAACGGTTTACTTAGATAGCACATAAATAAAGAGAGCTAAGAGGTGCAATTTGTATGTGTGTAAATGTAAAATTACTCATTTTGACATTTAGAATTGTTTCGCAAGGTGTAACTTTGAACTAATAATTACATTGCACAAAGGAGTAATTTATAATAAATATCACTTTATGATTGTTTAACTGCTTCTTTAGTTGTCAGATAAATGCCTTTCATCACACAAGGATCAATTTTTAAACACTCATGGTCTTCTTTTTTTTAATTTGAAAATTAATAAAAAATAATGTTTTTTGCTTGAGTGAATAATAACTGATAAATTCCATTTCATAAGGAAACGGTTAGTTAGATGATTCCAGAAACGTTTACATTTGTCGAGAAATAGAGAAATATTTTCATCTACAAAAAGTTACAACAAAAGCAATTTATTGATGAAATTTATTTGACTGAACGTGTTTTGAATGGAAGAGTCTTTTACCATTTCAGTATTGCTTCAACAAGTCTCTAATGCAACAAATGTAGACCACAGTAACATATACAGAAAACTGTGAGACGATAAAACAAATTTATTAAGCAGTTTCTCTTAGAAAAACCTCCACGAAGGCTTCTCTTTCCTTGAGCAAGTAGCCTTAGCGTGCTTTACCATAATAAATTTTTAATTCTTATCATTTAACTACCAGAACTGAGTTTGTACTCAGCTGAAGTGGCTACTTCGTTTTCGGGTATGCATGGTATTTATAATTAAAGCTCATATGCTCTGAAAACATTTACTGCTGAACTTTCTACAGCCCTAAATATGTTTCGGAATGTTATAATCTTTTAGAAGCGTCTTAACGATGCGATGAGAAAGAAATTAAGAGGAAGAATGACTTTCTAACTTCATCACAAAACGGAGCATTCAGCATTATTGAAAATTTAACATAATAATAGCCACGATTGTCAGCTAGCCTCAAAACCAAAAATCCCATAAATCCAAGTCTAGACATCAGGCAAGTCAGACATTGGGAAAGTGGCGACGAATGCTTTTCGCCCTTGAACAAAGCTCATTATATATATATATATATAAGCACCGTCCTGTTGGAAGCCTGCTGTTCCAAGGCTCTAACGTACTTGCAGTGCCAGAATAATAGAATACTGTAACAACAAAGCATTTCGTTACTGGGGGACGGAGCATGTTACGTGAAGCGTAAAAGTGAATTTTTTGGCAAAACAAAGTGCTTCAGAATGAATGATACGTAATACCCAGATCATACGGTTAGGTAAGTGTAACGGAGTTTTAAAGACAGCCCGGGATTTTCTGAAGCCTGTACTCAAACAGATATGCGTGTTATTTGCACTACACAAACGAAAATGCATCTTGTTCATCAATTAAACATTCCAGTACCATTCGGTATAGACTTCACAGCTAGTAAGGAACTGTAGTGAGAAGATCAAACATGTACAAATTAAGGAGGTAGAATCTGCTAACTAAACATAGGTTTGTAGGAATAAAGTTAAGATGTTCCGGAGAATCTTGTGAACTGGGCAACTGATTGGACATGCACCACATAAGGTGGCAGAATTTATTGAATAAAACAAAGTTTGTAGGAATAACGTAAGACGTTCCGGAGAATCTTGTGAACTAGGGCAACTGTCCGATCAAACTCTTGTACAGTGCGCTAGAAATTAATGCTGGCCAAACTAATGTTTTACACCCTTTCTTTTGGCACTTTTGATGCTGCGTCCTTCAGGACCTGTGTTTTAACGCGATTTCGTCGTCTTCTACGCTGAAAGTATAATAATCCTATTTCTTCAAATTTTTATACCTTTTCCATACTCCACTAGCCATACTTGTATCTTTTCAATACCCCATCAAAGATTAAAATCTCCACGAAGCATCTATTGCAGAGGCTATTACTGCTAGAATAAAAGAATTTTACGAGCAGAGGGTACATTATTGTGAACTCTACGTTATGAAGAAATGACGATAGAAGCGTTTTTCCTGAAGATATTTAAATAAGCGCCTACGTGACTAATCTCTTCGTTCCACCGTGCTCGACAAATCATGTGGTTCGTTGCATTAACTTTCTTCTTTAAAATACATTGTTAAATATACCCCTGCTAATGTATTAAAAACATTTAGGTGCTAAAATAAAAGCTCTTGTTTGTATAATATCGTTTTTGCTGAAGAAGTTTTAATTTTGAAAACATTGTTTATGGTCTGTGCAAGTTCAACCGAGTAGAAATGGTGACTCTCTATAGTAACTACTGGCTATATGAGCATTTGAACGCAGATTCAGACTTAAAATTAAAACTTTAGCACACTTTGTCATACCCAATTCAATAAAGCTCTCTGAATATTTGTAAATAAATTTTCCAAAATGTTTTATGGTAGCGTGGAAAAGCAAAGCAAATATACTTTTGCAACTTACGCAAATTTTTGAAGCAGCGTAAAAGCTAAGCAGGCTAAATAGGCTATATTGTGCTGCATATATCTTCTTAATAATATTAAAAACATATGCGTATTAGAAAACTCTCATACGTATAATCAAAAATATTATAAGATTATACGGCTTCTGCTAAATATGCAGACAGTATTACATAACAACGTGCAGGAGAATAAGTAGGAGGAATAATGTTACAAATGCCTAGGTTGGTTCATTTCGGACAGCTGTTAATAGAATGTTAACGAAGTTAACATTAAGTGTTAAATGAAGAATGAAAATAAGAGGTATTTCATGTCGACCCACATCACATTCGCAAATCGCAGTAATGTAGAATATTGACGAAGTGAACGGAAGGTTATAATAATAGACAATTTCCTTCAAAATTTTCCAAATTTCCTAATGCATGTAGTTCAGGCATGAATTTGAATCAATAGATCTGTAGTTCAGGTGCCAAGTAGATGGCGTTCTCATCCCAAGCATTTGAAATTTGTGGGGTTTAGGCTAATATCCACAGAAAAGTTTCATAAATTTGATTCACATTCCCCAAGCCAAGCGTTATGTAATATACTGAGCTTAAATTCAGATAAGCAGAATATTAAATCATCAGCCTAACTAAAAACAAAATACTTACTTTGAAATACGCAAAATAATATGCTTATTCGAAGCAAAATGGCAAAGTGTTATATTTTCTGACGAAACAAAATGTCATTTGCATGGTTCGGGTAACTTTGCAAATTACTCGCTCTAAGTTGCAGCGAAAAACTGTTTAGAAATAGCTCCGATTTAGTGGGAAAAGACATTTCATTAGGAAATAATAATATCCATTTTATTCACATGGGATAGTATTAATACTGAGATACGTCAAGGTATTCTAGTAGAAGATCCGATGCAAAATGCGGTCTTGATTACTCAAGAAGAACGAAATTTGTAACACGATAACGGCAATATATTCAGTGCTGATACAACAAAATCGGAGTATGAAATTAATGACATCATAATACAAGAATAAATCTCCAGCAGTACGGATTTCATTCTTATGAAAAACCATCTACTAGGATATTTTGATTTGTTCTAATTATTAATTAAGCTGCCAGAGAATAGAGAGCATAATATTTCCTCCCAATGAAAATTCTTTCCATAGAATAATCTAAAAGGTCTTTAAAATATTTTAGTTAGGTTTGTGGATAGACTTTAGTAAAACCAAGGCAAAAATATAAATTTCTGAAGCTATGAAACAGTCTCAGAAATAATTAAATGATGTTTTTAATTAAGTTCCCCAGTGATGGTAAGATTTAAAAACGTGTCCCTAAGAAAAAAGTGTTTTAGTTTGCAATTAAATGTAAATTCGCTTAAAAATACCTTAAATTTACATCCACTCTAAACAATTTGACAGAGATTAAATTTCATAATACTTATTTTCGGCTCACGTTAAATTTCTGTAATTTATATTACCAATAAAATTTGGCATTTACTTTGCAAGTTCTATTTGGTCATAGGCTCCCAGACTCATTTTTATAAATTATGAGGTTTTAAACCTTTTTTTCCTATAACCATATTTAAGATTATATTAAATTAATTCTTGTGATGATCATTGGAATATAGCTAAGTTAGAAAATAAATTTACTTCATACTGATTTACCGTTTGTCATTTTCCTAATAATGTAAGGAAGTCTTAAATATTCTTTTTATGTATGTGTGTGAATGCTTTATTATATTTTAGCTTAGAAATTCTGTCTGCATTGCGTATGGCACTTTGCACATTGCTTTAGTAGAACCCAAAGTATCGTCTCCTGAAATAAGACGACAAAATTTTGTGACATTTGTTAAAATATTTTTTAGTTTAACAATATGAGCAATTCTGGTATTTTTATTTTGCAACTTCTGCGGCCAGAAAAAAAAACAAAGATGTAAGAAAACTCTCAAAAACTCATTCTCCTAGACCACTCAACCAGAGTCACATAAAAATAATTCAGTAACTATAAAAGAAAAGTGAATTAAGTCGTAAACATGATTTTAATGCGCCTTTTGATGTCTACCATTGTGTCCAATCAAAGTGAATTTCAGTACTCTTGTTAATGTCTTATACTTTGCAAACTTTGTTCATGTTTCTCGAAGGATACTTTGAAGGTATTATCAGAGGCACTGGTGTAGTAGTTTACTTTTCTTCCTTGCTTAGACAGAGTGTAATCGGCTTTGCAGATCTAATGAAGATCAGGCTCATCTTACCACCTATAAATTTATTCAGCGGATCAAGAAAATCTTAAGAAGTAGAAAATTTATATAAAAGTTTACCACAAATTTCACATTTATATGAAATAAAAATATACGCACAATAATAAACATACACAAAGCATATGAAATAAGAGAAAGCTTTTAATATCACTATGCACTTCGCAGGAGTTGTAAAACACAATATTTAACTGTTTGTAGTTATAAACTAAGACTGAATTAGAGAATTAAATTTTAAATGCACTTAATACAATAAATTAAGTTTTACTTTTCTGAAGAATGCGGAAGAAATATTAACAATAACTATTCTTATAATGCACATGTGAATAAATATAACTACTACTAATGATGAGATTTAAACTGTTCAAGAGAATGTATTTTACTGAATGAAGCAAGTAAATACCAAGAAAATGCTGAATAAAGAAAGCTGCAGGTAGTAGGAAACAGTTGGAAACAATTAAAGCATTCTAAATGAGAAATAATTAGTAATAGTTATACTCGTCTAATAAATTTAAGTTAAGTATATCCTTTTTAGATTATAAAGGAATTTATTTGCAATACCCGTGCGTACATTAAAATATAGACATACTGATTTATGTTTAGATCACTTACACAAATAATAAAATTTCAAATTAACGTTTATGTAGAAATCATCTATTGCTTTAATAATCTATTGGAAAAAAATAAAAACATTCAAGCTACTTCTCAATTATTTCCCCATTTACACCCAAAAGTATGCATTATTCTAACTAAGCACAACAGAAACTAGCGCAGTTAGATATTAGTATTATTTAAACTTTTAGCGATGTCTTCATATTGTTTCCTACTGAGTCTTAGCATTGACATAGCTAGTTATCTATGTTACTTTTCGAGACAAAAATGGGAGTTGTCTGCCCGCTATAAAAATTTTCAAAGATTTATTTTTGAAATAAAATTACGTTTAAAAATATATGATACACGGCAAAATACAACATCAGAAAATAAAAAGTTTTTAGAAACGTGAGAGACTAGAAAATATCTAGCTTTATTCAGGAGCGTTAAATTCTTTTAAAAATTAAAAAAATAATTTTTTTCTTAGCTGGATCAATCTTTCCTTTGTTTGAGAACTAAAGTAGTTGTTATTCTTAGATGCTTTCCTGTTTTATGTTTTATTTTGCAAACAGTAGGTGTAAAGCCACACGCAATTCGATAGCTGTAAGAGAATACATATAGCTGGCGGCTAAACAGAAAAGAAAGCTCAAGAAATTAGTATACATGAATAACACAACAAATTAATATTTCAAAAATTGATTGTTCAAAATGTCAAGCACTTCCAAACATTTTTTCCTATGAAAATATCGTTGCTATTTCCTTACCTGAGCATATCAGTGTATCATTACTTAGCCACTACTCACCTTAAGTTTGGGAAGCATTTATTGTTAAGAAAGCATTTATTTTTTGCTTCAGTACCGTATACATCAGTTACCGTTGTAATGTAGCCCAGATGAAAATAATCAAAGAAACTTACCTCTCTTGTTGGCTGCATCAAGATACTGTGTTGACAACATTTAAAAAAGTAATATTTTCTTACCTTAATAAAATTTTAATCGTTTTGCTTGCTTACAGTATATCTGTTTTCGTACACGGAAATATATAACACAAAGAAGTAGACAAGGAATTATTCATTGTTTTATGTGAAGCTTCTTAACGAACAGCAAATGGATAAAACTTAAATCAATCTCCTATTTAAGCTCAAGACTTTACATACAACATTCGGCTTCACTCGGTGAAAACCAAGCTTCATATGTATTGAATAATGCTTGTATGTTCTAGCTACAACATACAGTAACAAAATTTTGATAAGTACAGTATATATTTTGTATAAATAAAGATTACTCTAGTAGATAGAATGAATAATAAATTATGACATATTAGAAAACTCTGTGATACGTATGGATATCTGATGTAGGACTAAGACATAGTACAGTAGAGATGGAAAAATTGTGTTCGTCATAAGAGCAAATAGCCTCAAAAATTTTATGTTTGGGGTAATATATAGTAGCACAATTTCCCCTTAACATGCATTAGTGTTCTGTGATATATTAAATTAATGCAATTATTTTGAAACTTCAAAAATAAGATTCATATTTCCATACAAAGAGTCTTATTACATTATTTTTAAAACATTAAATACCATGTGTTAGTGATTTTTTGTTTCAAATTTTCTTTGTAAAATAAAATATAAAACACTAAGTTTAAATGCAAACATAAAATTATTGCTATATTTCGTAAAAGATCCCGACTTTTAAATCATTGAGTACAATACTTGTCCAAAAGCTTCATTATCAAAACTTCTAAAATAAAATCAAAAAAGAAAATTAATTAGCGCACACGAGGCAGAATTCAGCGGAGACGCGGAGACAATGGATTGTTATTGATGTCATTTGTCGATCATGTCCCATTATGGGCGTAGTTGCAAGACATTAAATTTGAACCGTGACATTTAATTCTGACGTTAAAACGTAGAAGCTATTATCGTCGAGTTTATGCGCAAAGTGATTTACAGTTTTCACTTCCGATAAATGTTGCAATGAATTTGAAATTCGTAAAAATAATTGAAACACGGTTAATTACAGTTTGTATAAATTGCTCAGTGATAAAATTACTCTCAAAATTAATGATCGCATTTCAGGTCTCATATGATTAAAATATAAAGTTTTTAAACAATAAATTTTATACATCATAAAGCAATTTATTTTTAAATAGAAAAAATAGAAAAGGTTTTCGTTTGTGTTACATTGACATAATCTATTCTTTAAATGAATTATAAAAAAAATGCATGCTATTTGATCTTATGGTCTTAAATGAGATGTAAGAGAAGAGGGTTAATTAGCTATCAGGGGGAAGGCTGATTCAAATTTTAACTTACCGAGAGGTAGAATGAAGAAAAATGGGAACCAGCAGAGTATGAAAACGCCCACAACGATGCCTAGGGTCTTAGCAGCTTTCTTCTGTCTCTTAAATTTAGCCAGACGTCCTTGCAAGTTAGCCATCGTCATCTTGATACTGGTCTTGTCTCCGTATGTACCGTTGCGGGCAGCAGCAGAAAGGACATGGTGAGCGCCGGCATGAACTCTCAAGGTCAACTCTTTTGTTGTCTCATGGCCAGCCGATTTGACTACTTTGACGCCAGTCTCGAGAAATTTAGTTTGCTTCACTGCGGCTTTGTATATACGAAAGTAGACGAGGAAGATTATGGCGCTGGGGAGATAGAAAGAGAAGGTGACCGAAAAGAGCACGTAGCCGAGCTGCTTGGTCACCTCACATACATAAGGATTTGGCGGAGGAGGCTCTTTCCATCCGAACAACGGACCCACGGAAATGGCGGTAGAAACGATCCAGACTGCAAAGCAAGCCACGACAGCTCGGGTATGGGTCACAATGTTGGAATATGCCAAAGGTCGGGTGACTCCTACGTAGCGGTCTACGCTAATCACGCAAAGACTGATGATAGAAGCTGTGCAGCATAGGACATCAACAGCTGCCCAGATATTGCAAAAGGTGGTGCCAAAGATCCATTGCTTATTATTCAATTCCAGAAAAGCTGAGAAAGGAAGAACGCTCAATCCCAGGAGAAGATCAGCTACTGCAAGATTTACAATAAATATATTTGTCGTGCTACGAAGATTAGAAGTAAATCCTACAGCTAGTAGAACCAGGAGGTTTCCGAATATTGTGAGCAGTATGATGGTTGCCAGTACTGTGCCCTTTAATATCATCTCAACGTACTGGTATACTGTCATGTCTTCCATTAAAGAGCTGTTCGTCCAATCTGATATATTCCAAGGAGCTTCCTCCGTCTCCGTAAGGTTAATTATAATTATTGCTATGTCGGATATCTTGTTTCCTAATGGCAATGAGATCTCTTCAAGCTCTGCGCTTGGTGCCATTTTGACGCTTTTCCTTTACGGCGGGGAAACTAAGTGAATTATGTTTGGAATAAAGCAATGCATCACTGATATTACAACAGAAAGTTAATAGTTCCTAAGTTTCAGACATGAGGATTTTCTGTATCACTTTGGAATAAATTTTCTCTTCTGGGCTACTTTTTTGATCGTGAATTGATATTTGGTATATTTTTGTTTCATGATTCTGGATACCTAAAATTAAAAAAAGAATAAGTATAATAACTGTTCAAGATTTTATAATGAAAATCGCAAACTTAATTACATATTTTTTTTATTTGTTTTCAATATCGAGCTTAAAAAAATGGTAAAACCGAATTCATGTTTCGGTTATTTGCATTTTGTCATATACATATATTTTTATCGTTCACATTGTTAATAAAAATAAGTAAAGTCTTTTTAATTTCTTATGGAAAAGAATTTGCCAATTTAATCTTAAATCTGTTCTAGAGTAGTAAAGATAAACTCTACTTAATTAAAAACATTTTTTTCATTTCAATAGGAAAACGAAATTCGAAATAAAAATTTATGAAAATAAAAAATAATTACATCGACTTTCTAAACCTAATAATTTTCTTATTGATGATCCATGTTAGATGTTTCATCTTAAAGAAAAACAAATGTTAAATATTACTTCTTCAATTATAATATTTCTGAGGATTGCTTCTTCAGTATTTCTGAGGATAAATACTTCACTTAGCGAATCTCCCAATGGACGGACACTTACTAGTTAAGCATTCGTCAGGAATTGTGGCCGATCGAATCAGTAATTTATTCTTTAATTACCGAGAACGTTATCTACAAGTACCACAGGGAGTGATTCATATTATACCCACAAAGAGGAGCGGGAAAGACAAACACACGTAATGCCAAGCTTTTCATGGGAGTTAAGCCAGTCAGCCTCATTTTCATATTAACCATACAATATAAAAATGACATTATACTTTTAAATTTTTGTAGTTGGACTTATTGTTTGTGAAGCATGATTTCATTTGCTAAAAACGAATTTGAAGTTAATTTTTGGAACATAAATATAACACGCTATTTAAGAAAATCATCATAACGATAAGCGTGCAAGGGGCAAGAAATCACACAATTTCTTCTATATGCAAACAAAATAAGAAATATGCTTTGAGAAAAATATATTTAATAATGAGAAGAAACAAATAAAATGCTGAATTTAATTTAGTTTCATTAAAAATGCCAAAGGCAACTGAAAGAACTCTGAGAAAATAGGTTAGGTTATTCAATTATGGTAAAGCACACGAGGACTATCTGCCTAAAGGAAGGGATGCCTCCGTGGTGGACTTTCTAAGGGAAACTGGCTCGTATACACATTACACATGGGGAAAACCACGAAAACGCCGATGCAACCAGCCCGCTCGCGGGATTCGAACCTCGGACCGACCTACCGGTGCTCAGCGTCTTTACCGCTCGGCCACTGGTGAGCTCTGAGAAAATAAGTAGGTTAGGTTATTCGAATACGGCAAAGCCACGAGGAGCCCCTGGCAGGATGGATGCTTCATAGAGAACTACGTGAGGGAAACTGGTTTGCATTCACGTACCACGTGGGAAATACAATAAAAACCAACCATGCAGCCCATTCGGCTAGTTCGAACCCAAGCCAGATCGAACTACCAATATTCAGTGGTTTTAACCACTTCGCTACTGGAGGCCAGGCAAAGTGGCTTAAACTATAAATGTTAAATGAAATTACATTAAAAGAAACAAATTTTGAAAGTAGATGCCTGAGGTTTAAAGTTATATATTTCTTTAGGAAATATGTTGTAAATAAACAGCTTAAAATTTGTTACAGATACAGCATACACATCTTGAGTAAACACATTTCGTAAAATTAAAAAAATTCAAGCAACCTTGTTGCGCCGAGATAAGTAATTTACCTCCATTTTTGAGGGAATAAGCTTCTGACAATTGATTACAGAACAACATAACAAAGAGATTTTCTGTTCTGAAAGCAATTTCAGGTTAAATAACAAAGAAATTGAAAAAATGTAATGGTGAATGTAATGATGTCCTACATTTAAGGAAATAAATTTCTAAAACAGATGCGGAAAGATTAAAAACCAGACAATTCTCAGGAAAATGTTACTTAAGCAGTTAGCTTAAAATGCAGTACTGAGGTATCACACACATCATAAACAAACAAATTCGCAAAATTATACAAGCTTTAAGCATCTTAGCTGTTCCAAAATAAGGTTTGTACCTTTTCTTTAATCTTAGATAATAAAAATAATTGCTATAAACTCCCGGGAATTGATTGCAGTATAAGATAGCAACAAATTTTCTCTTACATTCCAATAGCAATTTTCGGTTAAAAATTTTTTGGAAATAAAAGCTAGTACTGTAGTTGGTTTTCCTGGTTTAAGCACAGATTTAATTTATTACATCATAAACTTCTGAATAAACAAAACAATATATTTGATTGCGTCAGTTTCAGTTTATGCTAAAAAATTATAAATTATTTATTAAAAGATGTAAGTAACCATTGCTTGTAAAATATTATTTGAAATTAGTAATCATTGGCTATATATAAAAGTAAAGTAATTAATGGTTATAGTTGCATATACACTGGTGTGCAAAAATTAAGGACGAAGTCGAAAAATTAGCATATCAGCTGAACGAAGAGGCGGAGCGGACAGAAAGACCAATCAGGAGATTAAGTAAGGTGATGTACAGTAGCACATGCGCAGATATGCAGGTAGACGCAATGGGGGAGTGTCTGAGTAGTATAAAGCATGTTGTCGGTGTAAGATCAGTATTTCTGGCAAAGAGATTGCACGCCGTATAGCAGTTAAAATCACACCGAGTTGCTGCCTCAGCGAGAAATGGCGAATAATCAATCTGTTAGACGACATCTGGATGCTTTTACCCGAGGTCGAATCATTGGGAAGTTGGAAGAAGGCCGCAGTGTGACAAGTGTGGCTGCAGAGTTCGGAATTGCTCACAGCATCGTTTCACGACTTTGGAGACAATTTCAAACTACAGGAACAGCTATCCGGGGGTTTAGTAGTGGTCGTCCACGAGGAACCACACCCGCAGATGACCGGTATATTGCCTTACAGGCCAGAAGAAACAGGCGGCAGACAGCGGGAGAAATCGCTAGACACACGACACAGGCGACTGGACGACCGATATCGCGTTTTACCGTGGCCAGAAGACTGCACGGTGGTGGTCTGTTTGCACGACGCCCTGTACGGTGTGTACCTCTAACGCCTGCCCATCGGAGAAGGCGTTCTCTGTGGTGCCGGGAACACCGGAATTGGAGAGACAATGAATGGGGACGAGTACTCTTTACAGATGAGAGCAGATTTAGTCTGAGTTGCGATTCTAGACACATACACATCTGGACAGAGCGGGGAACACGCAATAACCCCTTCAACATCATCAAAAGGGACTGTTTTGGAGGTCGCGGAGTTCTCGTTCGAGCAGACATAATGCTTGGTAGCCGGACCGACCTTCATATCTCCCAAGGAGGTTCGTCACCTGGGACTGCTATTGTAACGAGGTTCTTCTTCCTTACATGCGTCTTTTCACAAGGGCTATGGGTCCTCAGTTCCTCTTCATGGACGACAACGCTCCACCTCATCGCACAGTTACTGTCGAAGAGCTGTTGGAGAGTGAAGATATTGAACACATGGATTGGTCGGCAAGGTCTCTGGATCTAAATCCCGTCAAGCATGTACGGAACTTACTAGGGAGACCCGTGGCAGCACGTAACTTATCGCCAGTAACGATTCCGAAACTGCGATTGGTGCTACAAGAGGAACGAGCAGCAGTGTCTCAACAGCTCATTAACAACCACATATCCAGCATGCACAAATGATGTGAAACCTGCCTAGCAGTCAGGGGAGATCATATCCCCTATTAAAGACCGGATGTTTCTTGCTGGACACCCATCACAGGGATGTTTCGGCCTTCAGTCGCATTGCGCTCCATGCTACTTTTTCAATAAAGCTTCTTTTTATCCCTATGATTTCTCTTTTAGTAAGTGTTGCTTACATTACTCATGTCCTTACGTATTGGGGATCTTACGGTATTAAATGTGTTGATTTGGAAAGCTTTTGTACAAAGTTATATTGAAAAAACCGTCTCGTCCTTAATTTTTGCCCACCAGTGTAGTGAAACTCAAAAACGTTGTTAAAAGGCACGAATTTCGGAAGATGGAGTTTGATCACTTTCAGCAGCAAAATACCAGTGAAGGATGGCAGAAAATCTAAAAAGTAAAGTACAATCAAGTAAGCGATATTTAATTCCATTGAAAGGCATGCTCACACATCAAAAATAAAAAATAGGTTTAAAGTTTTAAAATCTGAAAACTGACAAGCACTTAAGAGATAAATTCACGGGTACCAATAAGTGTGCAGAGCTTTAAGGAGGTAAGAGTTTGTTATTTTAAAATATTTTGAAGATCATTAAAATTTATTGAAGATTTAATGTATAGTCAAGGAATAATAATGTTTAATGATGAAAAATTTAAGAATTTATCTTTATAAGGAGTAAAGTTCCTGATATTTAATATCTGTAAGCCTAATTTAAATAGAGTATATTGACAAACGCAATAGATTGATAAACTGCACATGAATTCTTATCTGGCGAGTGTTTTGAAAGTCTTTTAACGAAAACATCTGCAATGTTAATAATTTTAGAGAAATCTTGAAAACTTAATATCCGAAGAATGCGTGCAACGTTTTCGAATGATAAAAGAGAAAGAGAACTAAGTTACTGGAATGTTTTTTATAGCAGAAATCAGTATGGATGAATATAATAAATCTTGAAGATTTGACAATAACAAATATAATGAATACTCTATTAATAACGAACGATTGTAAGTAATTTTATTCTTCAAGAATAACAGATTGTGAAGGACAAACTAATGAGCGCACAAAAGTCACCTGCAGAAAGATGCAAAATTTAGAGTGAAAAAATATACAAATAGATGAAGGATGTAATGCAGTTTCTAAATTAAAAGGAATTGAAAAGATGGCCAGTTATGCACATTTTGGAAAAAATTATAAGCTTTCTTTTAACAAAGTGACAACATCTAGTTTGAAGAGGTATATAAACAAATGAAAGTCTCAATGCAGTTCCTAAATTAAAAATTAAAAAGAACGGAGAAAAGATACTATTGGATTGTATATTTTGGAAGAGTCGGAAAAACTGCTTATTTTACTTTAAACTGAGTAGAAATAATATTATTTATTCGAAGATTTGAGAGCAAAGAAAACGAACGCGCGAGACAGATACATTCAATAAGGAGTGGGTGTGTTTTTGTCCTTTCTTTTTCATCACGTTTACCTGTTGTATAGGTCAGCGTTTCCCAACCTATGGTACGCAAGTCGTGGTTGGTGGTACGCGGAAAATAATCAATAATTGCAGATATAAAAAATGAGAAATAAGTAAATCAAAAAATATCATAGAAACAATTTTTCCTAGAATTCATAAAAATAATTTTAATTAATAATATTATGCAGTAAAGTTGTTACTATGTGCAGTCGATGATCGAAACTCCGTCTATCGATATCTTTTTTTTTCTTGGGAGGGGGAGTGAACTTTTAGTCGTTAGCCATCAGTAACCGAGATGCCGCTGCCGCCACTGTTGTGATGGCGCTGCACTCTCGTTCACTTCACCGTGCGGCATATACGGTGACAGATTATTGTTTGTGATTGTACCGTCTTCGTTTATTAAAATTCATTGATCCCCGTATTGATTAACTTTTTATAATAAGCATGGATCAGTGGTTAAGAACCGGTACATGCCAAAATCTCAAGCAAAACATGAACAGTGGTGTATTGCCATGTTCTTCAAATGACAGGTCTGAAAATTCGGTGTGAAACGTTGAAATCGCGCAATCGTCAGTTCTTCAAAAAGCGTTAAGAGAAAATATTGTGATGAATATATAAAATATTTATTTTCGTATATTGGAGACGAAGACCGTCCTAAGCCCAAGTGTGTAGTGTG
Organism: Stegodyphus mimosarum; assembly: GCA_000611955.2. NCBI lineage: Eukaryota > Metazoa > Arthropoda > Arachnida > Araneae > Eresidae > Stegodyphus > Stegodyphus mimosarum. Next base: position 183,663 of record KK120168.1, on the reverse strand, counting down.
TGGGGAATTGCTTTCAAATGGATGCATGAAGCCTTCGTTTCTTTCGCGACATCTACATACAAAACACACGGATTACAAAAACAAAGATTGTGATTTTTTTAACGTTTAAAAGAGCAAAAGAACGAGTCTATTTTATCATCTTACTTTCTACCTACTAATAAGGATAATGATCTCTCCTTCTTCTAAATAACCTAATGTCTCTACAAACTTGTTTCGCTTTTTTTTCCATTACATAATTCTAACTACCCATAGAATGTATGATATGGGAAACACTGTGCTGAGGATAAGTTTCTTCCTTTTTCCAATTTTGGTAGGATGAAGGACAATTCTGAAGGGTTAGCACAAAGTTCTCTTGAATGATATTGAAGTTATATTTGTGTTTTTGGTTTTTCAAATTAACCGCAGTACGGCGTTGAATACGAGTTACTTCTGCCCTAATTCATTAATCAAGACACTGGTGGGAGATAATTTGTTCTAAATCAAATTAATTTGCATCGACATGAGACAGGAATACTGATTTCTAGAACATTAGAACAATATTGCTACATTGCCTTTAGAAGTTGTTGAAATGCATCCGATTGTCATTTGTATTGCGGAGTTCTCCAAGTCATTTCGTCTTTTACAAATCTATTGTAAATTAAAGAAATTGCATGAATGTTTCGGTAGATAAATATTTAACATGGTAGCCTGGGTACATGAAAACATTCGTTAAATTAATAGGAAGGCTAGCTATACAGTCTGCTGTTCTTTGTCATATAGAATGATTCCAACCTTGTCATGATACCTGATATTTGTCTGTATGATAATTTCGTATACGCTGTGAAAGAAGTCAAATATTTACACTTCTTATTACATGCTGCGATTTATTAATTTTTTAATGAGTTATTCATTTCTTTTAAAATTATTCTTAGCTTTCTTATTAAAAACGTAATGCATTATTTCTCTAATTTTTAATCCTCACATGCACAGTATAACTGTTAACAGAAGCAGTGTTACTAGCGCCTGTTTTAGGTATTTTTGGAAACGTCTGGAGTATTAAAGTTTCTATAGCTGACACTGTCTGTTCCTTTTCCTATTTTATGCTTGGATAAATCATTTTGTGAAGTAATTAAAAGTTCTATAAAATATAATAGTAGTGAAATATCGGTGATGAGTTAATTACTTTTAATTGCAGTACGATATGGGTACTGAAAATAGGAAAGAAGTCAAATCTTCACCGTCTTTCTTAGGCTTGAAATAGTACTAGCAATACCGAGTAAAATTCAGTCCATGGAAATTATAGTGACTTCTAGAAAATAAATATAATTAACAATAATATGTATTATCCATAGTATTAAATTAAATATCCTCAAAGCCGGCAACATAAATATTCTCATTTCAGATAATGCTGGACCTTATTAAAAATTCCATGCAATGTTTGATCACTGGAAATGTGTGATAAATACCGTTTAAGCATAATTTTACCGATATAATTCACGTTTTAAGTGTTAGTCAGTAATGAACTTGAAATGGGAGATTAGGATTTGTTTTAGCAGACTTCTCTGAGCTATCTAACAGTTTGAGTAAAAAAAGAAAAGAGAAGAAAAAGTACGTCGTAATTCCAGTTTAATCATGCATGCTAATTTGACATTGCCTTTAACTGAAGAAACATACCAGATGTAAACTATGTTAATTTTCAGTCGGGTTAATATTTTACTTAACTAAGTTTTACTCTACAGTTAACGTTAAATTTTAACGGTATTTTGAATACAATAAAATAAATGTTTCTGCTTCTTATTTATGAGAGGTAATGAAGTAAAATGGATATTCTGAATTTTCCTTAGATCAGAAAAATTCATTGACTGCAGCGGAACTTAACAGTCAGTTGGTTCACTACTTTTAAGCTGTTAGAAAAATATGCTTAAATGTTTTATTGACTTAATGGAAGAGATTTTGACTGCATATTGTCAAGTCGTCGAGTATTTAAATTTTCATTGAAGTAAATATTTATAAAAGAACTCAAGGTACAATAGTTAAAGTAGCCATGGCCTTTTTCTCATGTATCTTACAGCGTTTCTGAAACATCTTTTGGTCCGCAGACCGGAAAAAATTCGTGAAAAAAATTCCGCGAACCAGTGGATTTATTAAATTCTCTCCAATCGTAAATGATTTTTTTTTTGGTTTTATCAATCCGAAGTGCAACTAGGTATGAGCATTTTAGTAGTAATTTATTCTGAATAAAGTTTCGTTTTTATGTATTTTTTTGTAATCTTAATTACTGTTTTTTGCTTTCAAAATATGCTCATGGTTTATTTTCTAGCTTGGAATGTTTCGACTTAAAATGTCGTAATATTTTTGAGATTTCATAGCATCATTAACAAAAACTTCATGGCAAATGATACACAATAGATGTACATCTTCGTTCCCAAATTTGGGCCAAAGAAAATAAATCCACATTTTAGATATTCATGGTTATAGTGACTGGTAAAAGGTGTTTTTTCTTTTTTCCTGGTGGACAGCCAAGTTCTGTTTCGATGTCAGATTTTTAAGAAGTTGATCTGGTATTAAAATAATTCAACAGCGTTCCTAGTTTATGGTTCATACTATTAAAAGCTAAAAAATAATTTTTTCTTAGCGCCTATAAATTAAAAATTATCAATAAACTTATATTTGCCAAAACCAGTTAACCCGACTATCAGTACACAATCTACAATTCAACGCCAACTTAAATATCTAGTATACAAAACTAGCGTTTGAAGAGCTCAACGTAATAAACGCACCGGTTTCAAAGCGCATGTCCAGTGATTTAGGAAAACAAAGCGCTGTGCGCGAAAGATACCTCGAACATTCTCCGGAATGTTTGCCACATTCAGCAACAACTTCATTTGCCCATCTGGGCGCAATTTACTCTTCTGCAGAGTAGAATTATTGCAATCCTCAGCTGTAAGCGCTCTGCCCAGTTAAAAAATTGCGAGACGTAATAAATGACAAATATGAGCATACTCATATGTTGCCAACCTTCAAGTTACGAATTCTAGATCATGTGGCATTAAGGTAAAAGATACCCTACAAAATTTTATTATTATCATTCCTTCCTCAATTATTTGCATCTTAGGAGTGCAAGAGTAAAACGATAATGTCCACAAAATGTATTTAGAATCTAAGGAAGTTTGATGAAAGGCTTCAACGGTACAAAGAAAGTGCTTTTAATATTTCAGGAAGAGAAAAATAGTCCAAATTCTTGGTTCAAATTTATTTTGAAGTCCTGAGGGTTCTTTATGAAAGTGTATAAAGGTATTTATGGAGAAAATTAGAAATAAAGAGCCTATCTATTTAAAACAATCAACAATAGTACAAATATTTAAATTTCGGGTGACATAATTGCACCTTAATAAACTGCTGGGCTTCTGCATTTTAATAGTATAAAATGGGATTATAAATCAGTAGAGTTTAAGAATAAGCTTAGCTTACTCATCACTAGCATTCGAAATATTATTCAGTGACGAACTTTCGTAGAGTAATCAGGTTATTTTGAAGCAGGAGGCATGAAAAATGAGCAATAACCTCTCCGGGACTCGATCCTGGACCTCTCGAATACACGCCGAGTGTGCTACCGTTACAGCAGAAAGGCATGCAGAAAGGATGGAGAAAATATCTTATATTTTCATCTAAGCAATATATGCGATATGCGTATCATTTATTTCCTTTCCTTACAGCAACTTTCAATAACATCTCAGAAAACTATTTTCTTAAATAACTATCTACTCTCATGTTTTTGAGGGAAGGATTACTTTCCGAAAATGAATCTAAATGAAAAGCATTATCATTTCACTTTTACAATTCTCTTAATGAAAAAAGTGATTTGCATGAAAGTTTTGAAATCAATTAATTCTAAGGAATTTCATCATTAATTATAAGTCTGGGTGCTTCAAAAATAAAAATATCGATTATCTGAAATCGAAGATGGAAATGGCAATAGAAATGAATAATATTTTATTTAAAACCATCTAAAAAGAAATACTTGCTATTAACTGCCACTATTCTCCTTTGTTTAGTTTTCTTTCTTAATAAATTAAATGTGATGAGTTATCATCCTAGTTTTAATTAATAATGTGATGAGAGAAGAATTTTTCCGAGATCATTAATCTTTAAATTTACAGATTCAAATAACAAAGCAAAAAGAATTATTTTTTCATATATTTTGGTAATTCGCGAAGCTTATCTTTCAGAAGCGATTTGATTATTTATTTTAGTGAAGTATCTTATATTTCGCACCTAAATTCTACCTTCTAGGTACCTTCTAGGTTTTATGAGTGCTTTTTTAATATAATGATGTCACAAAAACTGGAAAATTTGAGGCATTTGGTTTGTTTGAACTACGTAAATAAGATAATTCACTGAACATTTTTCTTTCTTAACTGATATGAACTGAGGTGTGAATGCTTTATTCAATACTTCCTTTTATTTGGAAAACAAATATGAATGTATATTTAATAATTTTTTATTCTTGCTTAGATTATCTTCCTGTGTTATATTAGACTTTTTAAGTCTCAAACACTGATTTAGAGCTCATGTTTACGTTGAAATCTGTGACTCTGGAATTTATGTTAACACTGCGTTATTTTAAAATTCGAAAAAGTAGGATGCAAGCGATATTTTACGATTGCAATATGCAAGACCTTCAAATGACTGACTGTATTAATATTATAGAATCTATTTTCTTGAAATGCAGTTCTCGCAAGCAAAATTTACGCCAACAGGTAAACATTGCTTCCTTCAAATCTACAGCTTTAAATCCGAACGGATGATTATTTACGAAATTGTAAATAGTTATTACGCAATGTAAATACTTCAAGGTCTGTAACATAATTTAGTACAACTTTTGTTGTTGCGGCTCATGTTAGTTATAATTTAATTTTAGTTACATTCTACTTTTCTGTTTCTGTCTATCGTAAAATTAAACGTAATTTCTATTCGAGCTCTGTTGAAGACAAAAACTCTCCAGAAGTAGTAATAGTTTGGTTGTTGAAGTAAAGTAAATGAAAAAACGTTGCAAAGATTAGCAAACAGAACCAAGATCTTTATGACTTAGCACAAATTTTAGAAACAGTATTCTTAGAACAAATAGTACAGCGCAGCGCTGTGTATAAATTTTAGCACAGATAGTAATTTTAGAGGTCTGCTGTCACTAGTTTTAATAAATCACAAAGGTTTTAATTCTTTTAAGCTTACAGGATTAATTTTACCAACCATAATGTATCTAAAATTTAATGATTATAAAAATGTGTTAATCCGCATTGTCAAAGAAAGAGTTTTGTTAAAAGTGAAAAAACCCTCATTTTCTAAACAAGAATAATTTTTCTAAGCAAAAGTAAGTTTTTCTTTTTAACGCAAATTATATCTGAAAACTTACAATATCTATAGAAAGGCAGGAGACAGAATGATGGTCACATTCATAAGCTGAAATATATTTCGTCTGATAATTTAACTTGTAACCATTAGCAACATATAAATGATCAGTTTAGGAAACACTTCTGTATTAATTTATCACTCGCTAAAGCTTATTTTTTTAAAATGACCTTTTTAGTCAGGGGGTCATATTACAATGATAATCGCACTTTGGCGTGTTTTTATTCTGGGGCAAATACAAAATTTTATCTTCTTTCTAAGCTTTAAGGTAAAATTGTATTTCCTTTTCCAGTTATTAAATATCCTTACCTTCTATTTATCTAGATTATTTCTAGAAGTTGTTTTTCAGCTTATAGTTTCATTTGCCTTGTAGAATTGCATAGATCATGAAATTAGTTTCATAAATACATCTGACAACATTGTGATTAAAAATATCATTAAGCCTGAAACGGATCACCACTGAGAATGTCAATAAATTAGCAGAGAAATCTTCTGTTTTAAATCAGCATGACAAAAATGCTAATAAGGAACAAATCGTATCAAACGTAATTTTGCTACCATGTCAGGCATTCTATTTCTGAAGTAATTCGATTTAGTAGTTACATATATATTTTACTAAAATCTAATTATTATAAAATTATTTACATATAGATGCAAGGTAGGCTTTATATAAAGTCGGTATGAAACAAAGGACAACTTTTTGAAGTTGAAAAGAATTGTTTAACAGATTTATTTAAACCAAGCAAATACACGATTAATGCAGATACCGAGCAATTATTTACAAGTCTGCAGCTCTTTCATTACGCGCGCAATATATCCATTAAAAGCTATTTGCATAAACTTTCTAAGTAATCACCATCAATTTGGTTGATGCAATTATGCTCCAAAAAAGTATCGATGTCTTCTAAAAGCGGGTCGTTATTAATTCTATCAAAATTATAAACGCGAAATTTGCCGGAAGCTCTCCTTAACAAGGATAGCATGTAATTTTAATATTAGTTGCCGTCGGCAGCTATTTTAACATTGACTCACGTCCGCAAATGATTGTAACTCAGCCTCTTTAACTCTGCTATCTTCATCAGCTGACGCGCACTAAATGCCGATAGCAGAAAATGTAATCTGAAGCATAATTTCGGCGCTGGCTCTCTCGCTCTTGATTGAAAGACAGGAAGCGGAAAACAGCGACGTTTCGAAGCTTAAGTGCTCTTTCTGAACATTTGAGGACTCGAGATGATATTTTAAATCAATCTACCTACTAATATTGCATTTATTTGGATTAATGTCTAACATTTCCTAAAGAGGTTTTCTAGGCAAAGCAAATTTAAAAGAAAATGTTAACTTTCTAATTTAGATGTTAACGAATTTGTTCTGATCTCTAAGCAGTTTTCCTGCGTCATTGGTATTGTTCGGCAGTGTAAAAATGTGAACGTTTAAAATAAAATATGTTTTCTATCAATGTTTCAAAACTAATACGAATGTAGGCACTAAGTGTTTTTATCACGTTATTTTTATACAACTCGTTTTAAGCTTATAAAGTATTTTATGTTAATTAACCAATTATTATGATTTTAACCTTTACTATAACTTCTTTCATAGTCCTCATGAGAATGCGAATTACTTGTTTGTGTATTTAAGCTGAGAGTTTGAATGTTCAGTGTTAGAATTTCTGGCAGCCTACTTTTGCTGTTACTTAGTATCGCCAATTCTGCCTATGCTTAATTATAGCTTTAGCATCTAACGTTTAAAATATGAGGTGTAATTGTCTCGAAGCAATTTATGTAGCTTATTTCGTCTTGTAATATCAGAATAATTTATCCGCATTTGAAGTTAACATTATCGCTAAGTTCTCGCAAGTAGTGGAGGTTCGTCTGTCGCACAAATAGTGAATTTCTCTTCAGTTAAAAGTTAAATAAAAGCATATGAATTGTATCTGCTAAAGGAAGGATTGACTTCAAAGGAGGACTTCGTTCTAAATGAAATTTGCTTGTATTTACGTTACATATTGAGAAAATGCCCTTTTGCCCGGACTCTAAATGTTTTTCAACCTTCCCCCCAAAAAAGAATTAAAATTAACGAAAAGTGAAAAGCAACAGTAGCAACATCTTATTAGAATAATTATTCTTTTGACAAATGACTTTTGAAATTAGGAGGATTAATTAAAACTTTCTTTCACTAACATCTTATGCTGACTAAGAGTTTATTACGATTCCAAATAAACTAACTCAATGTGTAAATTTTCAATGTTTTGCACTTCACTCAGTATATAAAGTCAGCATAACTCTGCATGATTTCAATTACCAAGCAATAGAATTACTTAAAAAAAACTGTCTTTCCAGTTAGTAGAAAAGTTAAGGTCATGTTCTGGAACCAAAAATAATACTATTGCTAGGCTTAACTCATGACGAAACAAAAGAAGACCCTCAGATTCAAATGAAAGGTAGATTAAAGAGGTTCCTTAAGAGTAGTGAAAGAAATGGCAATTTCATATGGAGACGAAATTTCCACACTACTCATCAAAAATCACACTATAAAATCATTTCATTATCTTCCTTATAGCACGCATTATTTACTAACATTTATACTCATTTGATATTAATCAAGCTCAGTTATCGCTAAAGGCTTTAAAATAAGCTCTTGATAAAGATTTTATAAAAATACAATTAATATCAATGCACATTCTTGTTAGCATAAGGAAATGTGTATTGATTGGAGCTATAGGAAATCTCATTACCTCATATCATAACATTTTATTAAAGAAACATTTCACGGATACCTTTTCAAAATGAAAACAATTTAATTTCCTAATATTCCCAGAAGCATCGAAGTTTGTATGTGAAGATGAATTGAAGAATTATGATATTTTTCCTTTCAGATGCGACGCAGTTAAATATACTTTATTTTGATATTTGTTCTGTAGTGTTGAAATAGCAGAACCTTACGTAAATGTTATTTCTTTCATCCGAACACTAACAAAAGCTGCCATAATTATTTAAAAGGAAATTACGTTCGTAAATGGTTACGGAATAAAATAGTTTATTAAAGAAAACATGAATACGTAATAGTACAATAGCATATCACGATGCTGTCGTTTAAAGAAAGATAAATTTTATATTTTACTAAATGTAAAAAATTTAGTAATCAAGAAGGAGTTTCCAATGAATAGAAATCACAAGGAAATTACGAAAGATACACTAAGAATTGCTCTCGGGTAAGCATTTAATTACGTTTCGTTAAAAAGACATTACGCTAATACTTCGATAATGAAAGCAATTTGATTTTCTTAGCTAGCCGAAGCGTCGCTATTTGAGTGCAAAGATAACGGATGAGTTTTGAAATATTTCCATTCAATAGCAAAGACATTTAAATAGATATTTTCTGCGGTTGTTTTATTATGCCAGAATTATGGTTACTATTTATTTCGTGGGAAAAATTACATAAGCTTTCATAATCAGTCAGAAGGCTATCATACTCGTAAATGACTGCATTTACATTACTGAATGTATTTCGGTCAAATAAAACAATTACTAAAGTATAGCAAGCTACTACTGTCAGCCAACTGTGCCATCGAAACACACACACACACACACACACATATATATATATAAAAGGCATTAAAGGAAATGATAAAATAATTTTTATGGAAAATAAATATTATGATTTGAAGATGTAATACTGTAAAAGACCAAAAGACGTTCAAAATCGAGAAATTTAGTTTGAAATGACTAAACTAACTCGAGCAGTACTTATAGTACTTCAATGGCGTATTTTTAGCAACCGGAAAAACTGTTTTAAAACTTTCCAGAGCAAAGAGGTTAAGCGCATAGTCCTTTCAGCATTAAATTGCATTAGCATGCATAATTCCACAGTTATACTTATGGTAATAGACTAATGTTCATACAAAAGAAAGAAAATTGTAAAGAATCTAACTAAAACAGCATAACTTTAATACAGCATAAAAGCACAGAAAAACCGAAACTTGGTTTCAGTATCTTTTTTTAAGTGTAGTCTTCTTCATTTCTTATAACTGATTTTCTCTTTTTACAGCAACAACAGTATTCTGTTTAGGTCATTCATATATAAATTTCCTAATTAATACTTGTAGCTCAAAAGTTCGAGAAAGGCGTAAACAAACAAAATATTTGTCAGTGATTTACTATTGTTAATAGCATTTCTTTATAGGCTTCACCAATGGCCGAAAGGTTAAAGACCACTGAATGCTGGCAGTTTGACCCGGTTTCGATCCCAGGCGAATGGGGTGGCTGCGGGGTTGGTTTTCATGGATTGCCCACGTGTGAGGTGAATACGAATCAGTTTCTTTCTGAACGTCCTAAACAGAAGTATCCTTTCCCTTAGGCAGATAACCCTCGCGTGCATTGCCATACTCAAATGAACAGCCAAATCATCCACATTTTCTTCTACACCGGGATTACTTGAATGTTCAGATTTAAGAAGCTGTTATTTAGTTTCAGCTTGACAGTAAGCAGGAAGGTTAGATTTCGAATGCAGTGCTTTTGAAAGATCTGGAAGACTTAAATTTACCTGAAACGTAAAACATTTTATGCTTTAAGGTATATATTTGTATTGCGTCTATAGATAAAAATTGGAAAACTGCTTTTTTTTGTCTGTGCTAATTAAGATTAGAATTCACATATTCAAGCATACTGATTTACAAAGAGTACATACACAAGAGTGAATTTAAGTAAAGCCTGTTTATTTTAAGCTGCATAGTACAGCTTTGAGTTCCTTAATTGCACCCCTTTTTCAAATTAATTAATGAGAACTTCAGTTTTTTTTAACAATTTTACAAATTACAACAGCATTTGTTATTTTCAGTACTTTTCTTTCATTTTTAAGCATTATCTTCTTAACTACCTAATTTACTGTTATAATGTAGTTTCTCTGTAATATGTAATACATCTTTCAAAGATCTTGACACTCTTTTCGCTTTTTTTTGTTGTTGTTGTTGAAGTTAACACAGGCATTTAATCTACTATCACGCCTTTCTCTTTCATGTCTACAGTATGGTTAAACAGAATTAACATGATATAAGCTTTATTTTGATTTTTATTTTGATTAAATCTCAGGTTTCAAGTTGCTATATTTAGCCTTAATATGCTTTGTATTTGTTTTATATACAGAGAGAGACATTTACTCGAGATGCAGAAAAAAGTACTGGGACTTAATTTCATGCGTATTCCAATTTTAGTTTAAACAATTTTGTTTACCTAAACTAATTACTGCCGTGGTTACGTTTATCAACGGTTAGGTAGGAAATTAGTTATGCTTAATTTCAGACCTTTCTTAAGATTATGTATTATAGAACAATTACATTAACAGTATAAGTACATCACGGTATCGGCTGACCGAACATTACCTTGGCCAGCAAGGTCGCGGATCTCTCTCCTATTGAGCACGTATGGAGCATTATGGGCAGGGCCTTCCAACTACCTCGGGATGTTGACGATCTAACGCGCCAGTTGGACAGAATTTGGCACGATATCCCTCAGGAGGGCATCCGCAACCTCTGTCAGTCGATGCCAAGCAGAATAACTGCTTGCATAAGGGCCAGAGGTGGACAAACGCGTTACTGACTTTTTCACTTTGTGAAGCTCTATCACTTCAATAAATCCTCCAATTTTTCTCAAACTGTAATCATTTGTTTTTCTGTACATGCACAACACTTCTACCGACTTTCGTCCCATTCGGATAACTTCCTCTTGGTGCGTCATTTTTTTTTTGTCTAAGAGTGTATATTTTTTTCGATTGTTCAATTTGGTCATCTGAAAAGTTCACCGTTTCTCTCTATAAAAAACTTTTTGCAATTGAAAATAAATACACACCCATATATACGCATTCACAGACATCGTAATATAGTACATTTACAAACTGTAAATGCAGCGTGCCTAATTTATTTTCTTTTTTTCTTACTCCCCCTGTTCTAAATTCACAAAGTAAAAAATTCGAAGAATTGTATCCAGTTATTCTGTTATTATCGATATAATGCTAGACTTCCGAAGCAAATGTATTTTGAAATTGCTGCTTTATAAGCTAAAGCAATATTATTCAAAAGTTTCAGTAGTAGTGTAAAAATATAAAATGTACGTATGAAACTAGGATTATTCACATCAACAGTCTAAAATTTCGTTGTGTATCTGACAAGCAATGGCTTATATGTTGATTAAGGCGTGGTTAATGTCAAGTTAATTAATTTTCAGCTCTTTCCACAGGCGGAGTCTCGAAACAGCTTTCGTTTACGACAGCGACATCTCTTTGATTACACTGTGTTTTGCGAGTTTATTGAACTATGCGATATTTTACGTTCAAAATAAGGCTCCGTTCAACACCTTACGTCAAGTGGCTCCTTCTTTTGTGTACGTGTCACCCGCAGCGTGCTTTATCATATTTAACTGAGCTTTAGGGGCGCGCAAATTAATTGCGGAAACATTTTATGCCATTTAATTAACAAACATCAATCGAAGGCCAAGTGCCATATTAAGCCGGTACCATATCTGGGAGGATGTTAAAGAACTTTAAAATGCAACAAAATAAATTCACGGAACAAATGCGCCTTAGCTTTAAACAAGAGTGGCGATTACAGATTTAGCGAAAGGAATAATTATTTGTTTTCATAATCAAGCAATGCATTTTATATTTTAAGTTTGGTTAAGGGTTGATGTTGCGAAATTGTTTGCTTTTTTCTTTTTAAGTTGACTTTATAATGTGTACTAAGAGAGAAGGTCGTACAATTTTCTTTATTAAAGTAAAGGTCTGTATTATGTTTTTAAATATTAAATTGCTTTCAAGTGAACTAGAAAGTAAAATAATATGAAAAAATTTTACATGTGCATTTTGATCAATACAGTTTATTTTATGAGCATTTTAAAAGTGTTCTTATATCATATTTTAGGACAAAAAATCGTAAATAAATATGCAATCTACTTTCAGGGCACTTAAAATTTTATTTCTTGATACCAGTCACCTCAAATGAAGCTAAATTCCATTCGCGTAAAAAATGTGGCTGAAATAAACGCAGTAATATTTTCCATTTACTAAGAATACATGACAGATCGCTTGAACAGTCAGTATGATGAACTGTGTATTTCATAACACAAATAATAATAAAAAAAGAAATTAAATAAATAAATAAAGAGGAAGTTAATGAAGAAAGAAGTGAGTCACAGCACAAAACTTGTTTAGGAATTAATAAGCAGCATTGGCCACATTATATTCCCAGAAAGTATTTGTAAGAAATGTAAAACTTTTTAATACATATGAAAGCATATTTTCACTTCGTTCTATAACAGAACCGAAGGGGATTGAAGCATTTTATTTGCAACAATTATGTGTCGTATTTTATTATTTATTTTAATTATTATTTATCGTTGGATTTCTCAATTTCTTTTCGTTTGTCGCATAATAGTTTTAGGAATACTTTGGAGATCTATTATCATATTTTCATTTTAAAATCATTTGTTTTTATTGCATTAAATCAAAAAATGTGATTAAGTGTAATATTTTGAGTTTTTTCTTTGATCATTTAGATTAGCAATGTATAGTCACTATAATTGCGTTAGTGGTCTGTACAGTGCCTGAAATGCCCTAAATAAACATTTTAGCTCAAAAGTGCAGATTAATTCTAATTTAGATTTAATTTTCATCTTGTTAGGTAACAATATTCGATTTATTTACCTACAGATAAACTAATTTTAATTCCTTTAACACACTTTCGGATGTTTTGCATAAATTGTTTTTGTTTATTTTTTTTGTTGTGAGTTTTCACTTTAATTCAACAATTTAAACCTAGTTTAAGGCTGAAATTGGATTTTAACAAGAAGCAAATGGACATTTCGGCAAAGAAAGCTAAAGATACTTCAACTGGGAAATGGAAAATGCTAGTGTAAACACTTTAAATTATTTTGACATATAAATTAAAGGAAGAGTTCTAAGTTTAAAATAAATATTTTAAGTAAAGTATTAGGACGATATTTTGATATTTTACTCACCCATTCTAGGGTTTCTGATCAAATGTTTGTCGATTTTCGTTTTGAATAACATGAATTGAAGTCTCTATATTATATTAGTATTAGATTTATTTCAGTCTATTTCAAAATTCCTCAGAAAAAAATGTTAGTTTAATTTTTCATAAGAGAAAATGAATCAAACTAAAGCTTAATTTTATTAGATATTATTAAAACTTTTAATTCACTACTGCAAATAAATGCGAACGATTTTGTTAAAAATATTTATGTAAGAATAAGCTTTCTTCCTCCTTTTTCCCTCCGATTTTATATTATCAAATGCAGTAATAAATAACAAGCTATTATGCAAATAAATAATTCTTAACTATGTGTTAAATCAAACAAACAACATTTAACTACGTGTCCTCTTTTCTGTGTGTTTGCGAGCAAATTGCTTACAGCAAATATAATACTCTATGTCTGCGCGTATATTAACGTCTTTTGAACAACAAATGCCTCCTCAAATATGCTTGTTTCTTTTCTGCTAAATTACAAAAGAATTCACAAACATGCGAACCATCGGTGTATATCTAGAAATGGCGCAAAGACAAATATAAAAGCTTTTAATCTTAAACTTCCTAATCTTTGAAAGAATTCCAAATCAAAGTCGGTAAATGGAAGCAGAAAGCTCAAAAAGAAATCGATTAATGCCCATCAAAGATTGCAGACCCACTACAGTTCAAGTCATTGGAAATTCTTCTTCTTTATTTCCTAATCTGTGATGCACCATTAAAGTAACAAACGGAAGTGTCAGCCAAAATTTCCATCAGAAAAGCGATTTATTCCACAAAAAGTCTCCCGCTTAAAAAACTCCATTTAAACCCATTATTATACAAAGGAGGGCGCTAATGATGACTGCAGAGCATCTAACAGTAAAGAAAATTTATCAACAGGGCCACCTCTTTTTAAGTCCCAAATGTTTCATTTTCTAATTCATATTTCTTGATATCACGATTCCGAAAATTAAAATAAACAAAAGTCAGCAGTTAAAACAGTTTTCTAATACTCAGCAAGCAGAAGTTTGCAAACCTCATGGCAGAAGTTTACGTTGTTTGATTAATTTCGGGGTTTTTATAGCACCAGTCTCGCTGATCTAACGCCTTCGGTACCAGTCGCATGCAATGTCATGTCTTGTTCTCTGCGTTTTTCATTACTATTATGTTGTCTGTGGGCAACATATAGCAATTTATCTTCGTCTGTTATAATTGGGTTTATAGCTGTATGAAAATTAATAAATCAAAAAATCAAAATGAATATTGCCTAGCAAAGAAGTACCCAATCATGAAATATATAAAGATTGTGTTTTGGAAAAGAAAATGTGCTTTTAAAGGGCTGCCATGAGTTTGATCAGTTCTATGAAGTTAAAATTCTTTCTTTAATTTCAGTCATTAAAGGCCTAGAAGGTGATTCACAAGTATTTGACAAAAGAGTAAAGGTAGATAGAGGGAAATAACCAAACAATTAAGCACCGAAGTAAACAGGTTTTGCAATGGAATGCGTATGCAGAAATGTCCCATTCAGGCGGTATTGAGAGCTAGAGAAAAGAGTTTTGTTGTCGTAAAAGGCCATTCTATATGCGAATTTCGAGAGGTAAACACCGCTATATAAATGTGGAGTTAACCGATAAGAACTTTTTAAATAGGTCTACAGTTAAAACGAAGCAGCTACTCAAAGGAAACACAAAAATTATTTCCCGTGTACCTTCTTTGAGCACAGGTTTAATTTCAGTGCACAGCCGCACAGGTAAAATGCATATTGGGCATCTCCGCGTTTGTTTAGGAGACACTTACCGCTCGAAATTCGCACGGGTAATGGCGATTTGGAACAGCAAAAAGCTTTTATCTAAAGCTCAACAGCGTCCTGTACCACCTCAAAGCGGCATGTCCGCACATACATTCCATTACAGACTCTGCTTACTTCTGTACCCGGTATCTGCTTTTACATTTTTGTCAGATATTTTTTTATCACCTTGTATCCGAGGTCTAGTTTATTTACTTTTTTGAAATTTCTGCACTGCCTGAAGTATACTGTAAATGACTCTTATTTTATATAGTTAATTAGTTCATGTTTTTTGCTGCAAATTACATTTATATATATATATATATGTGTGTAATTTTAAAGTTTTAATATATTAATGCTGCATCTAGCGTAATAGTGTAAAAATGTATTTCTGCAGAAAATCACAGCCGATGCTTATTTCTTTGCAATATTTCTTTCTCTGTTAGAATAAAATGAATTATGGATGACGCAAATGCTAAGAAACATATGAATAAACAGCATAATTGTAAACAATATGTAAATACCCCGTGATAGCATTAAACTAGTATGTTAGTAATTTTTTGCATGAACATATATGAAAGTGCAAAAGAATATTTTGACTAACAAACACAGCTACCGTAACTACAAAAGAGTATTTTCTACATATTTTAAGAAAGCGACATATGTCTAAAGACAGCTAATATGTCTAAATACAGATGATATCCAAGACAAGATATATATTCAAGTATTTCAATAAGTGATGCCGTTCTGTCAAAATGATTTTTCTGATATATATGAATAACTTAATACGTATGTAAGTAAAGTTAAATACGTATGTATATTACAGATATTGTGAGAGATTCAAGTTGTGTATATAACTTCGGTTTTGTATGTAATGCTTAAGTATTCAGCGCAGTGAGCAGTTTTTCTCTTCATCGCAGGCAGCATATAAAGCATATCTTGGCAAAATCTGGCATCTGCGAGCAAAAGCATAAAATTCTGTCTTTTAATTATAAAAATTCTAACTTGAACCTTCCGAGTAATGTCGACATAACTTGGCGTAAGTCAGTGAAATAGCTTTCTTCAATACATAACTAGGGAAAACAAATAAAGAACCGAAAAGAATGGAGTAATTAAACTAAAATCTAGTGTTATGCATGACATCGCGTGCTCTGAATTATAAGATGTTAGCTCGTCATATATCAAATCAGTTCCAAACTAGACTGCTGGTCAATATTTATTCATCTTAATTGACGTAGCAAAAATATAT
This sequence comes from Stegodyphus mimosarum, assembly GCA_000611955.2. Taxonomy (NCBI): domain Eukaryota; kingdom Metazoa; phylum Arthropoda; class Arachnida; order Araneae; family Eresidae; genus Stegodyphus; species Stegodyphus mimosarum. The sequence continues at coordinate 167,229 of KK120168.1, read as the reverse complement.
TGAAAATCTCTTTTCTTTCTTTGTTTAGGATTTCAGTGAAGTTCTGAATGCTCAGACAAACATACGTGATTTTCACCCATTTTGTTGCATCGTCATAAAATAATTCCGATTACGATTAAGTTTGGGTCGATGTGGGTCAATAATGTCGCCGTCCCAGTAGAAGTGCCACACCCGCATGCTTTCCCACCCGCTAGGTTCCTTAAATGTCAATGAACTAGATCAAGTCTTTTATTTATTTTTTTTTGCTTTGGCAGAAAAATGTGAAATTATGTTCCCCTTTTTCCGTAGTTTTCTTCGTCTGCCACACCCATAAGAAGCATCACATGTAGAAATCGATCCTTTTGTTGCTTTTCTAGATGTGGATACCACAGTTCAAAACGGAGAAACCTAAAGACCTTCGTGCATCTGGCTTCGCACAGAAAAAGTAGTGTGACAGAGACACCTGACATCCTACATGAACCTCCATCAACTATGAAAAGCAATCTTTGGCAGTTATTGCCGATGTCCCACTTTCAGGCATTTTATATATGAAAAAGGATAGTATCTAAGAGACGTAACATTATAAATGCATGCCATTTATAAAGCATTAGGTCGACATGCATTTCATTAAAATTATGACCCAAATAAAACTTTAAAATGATAAAAAGTGTGGCTGGTGCCCTTGCAACGTTGTTGAGTTAAATACAGTTGCTTGGGTTAATGTTTAATCTACATTTTCCTGTTTATTTTGCATGGCCTTTTAATTGCCTAAGTTAGCGAAGCCAAATATTGGAGGATCACAGCGTTTTCTTTCCTAGCAATGGTAACAATAATTACTCTATGCAGAACTGACATCTGTTAAAATGATGTATAGTTCTAGAAGTCATCTTTTTTTACAGATGTATAAAAGAAACTGAAAAGTTCAGTTTAGGAAGAATATTCATACGTGCATTTTGAGTTTTGCGACCGTCGGCTTAGTTTGATTCTTGCGACACTGCACTATAATACACAGCTACATTCTTCATCGAAACATACTTTTATCTACCAAAAGGCGGTAACACTAAAGTCAAAGCGCATAGAAAAACGTTTTACTTGTGCTCCAAAGAGAAAAAAAAACGGAGCGATGCTCTAAAGGGATTTTTTTTCGTGAGTTTAAAGTTCTAAATACTTTCATTCTGATCAATGGAGATTGAAATGCTTAAACGGCAAATCAGTTTTGATCTACAGTACTCCAGCTCCAGGCTTGAAATGCGTTTTTATATCTAAAATATAACTTGCTTTAAGCTAAATGCTTGACAAGTAAGTTTTGTACAATTATTAGCTGCTTAGTTCAGTTTTAAAACCCCAAACACCCTGATAAAAAAGGCATTTCAGTTGGATTCGTAAACGGCACAATGATACTAACATTCTGAAACATAACTAGATTTATTATGTTATTTTAATTTAAAACACTTGGTATGAATTTTGAGAAACCAATTCCATATCTTTACAGTATAGGGAAATTTAGATCAGCATGAAATGCAATGTAAAATTTGGTCTAGCATTTTATCCATCGAACTAAAAATAGATGCAAATAATATTAAAAGTAATCATCTTATGCATGATATAAATATCAAACCCTGAAGTGGTGTAGCTGACAAACTGTGGAACGAGATTTTTAAAGTACTAATCTCCAGTAAAGTTTTACAGAAACCTATCTAGCAATCAAGGCAGAATATCAAAAATAATGAGTTCATTTCAGAAGTTCGTAAAAATTTACTCACTGCGATCACGAAATTTATTCAGAGGACACAGATGTGAGGTCCTAATGAAGGATTTGCGTGCAAAGCTAAAATTTCAAATTCACACATGAACGCCGGTTTTGGATCGATTTCCGGATGCATATAAGAAAAAGCTGAAAATTACATTCTCTGCTTCCTGAAAGATGTCTCACGCTGTGTTTCTTTCAACTGTCTAGTCTCTAACATTACTTTAGATTTCTGTTATCAAAAGGATCTAACTTCATGCAAAATGTGAGGTTAAATTGTGATAGTCTTATATTTGAGACGAAAAATAAAGTAGGCTGTTGTAAAACGAAGATTCGAGTTTTCCAGTATTAAACATGAAATAAAATATTCGGCAGTCGTTACACGTTAGTTTATAACATTAAATTAATTATTATCATAAATAAGCAGTTTTTTTCGCTATTGAAGGGGGAAAAGCTATAAAGCGGAAATATGTAATGACTTTCAAAAGATTTTCAAATTTTTTAAATATTTAAGAAATTAACTTCTGAAATCTGTTATTTAATATGTATAAATATATCTTCGTGAAATAGATCCATATTTAAACAAACACGTACAAGTTTGCTTTAGAACGTTAGCCAAAAAGGCATTCATCTTAAGAAAATTGTTCTAGAATGATTCGCTGTAATTAACTAACCTAACATAAACGAATCAATATTTAAGCTTCTATCACTTACCTGTTCTAAACATTGCATAAATTTGCAAAACTCAGAAAATAAGTGTTTTGGAGGACTTATAGTTAATATCATTTTATGATGTGCAAAGCCACATAATTTTATACTATACATATAATTTTAGAATATATCTTAAAATTAATTATCATAGTATAATTATAAAACTTGTTTCAAAAAGTGGCCTCGAAATTTGAATTTGGTTACAGTTTCTAAAATAAAAATTTTGAATCTATTCATTAAAATGAAGTCTGATTAGGAAGTCGCTCTTACCCTACAGAAGATATTTAAGTTTCATTATATTAAAATTTTAAATTTTAATATTTCTTCAAACAGGAATTTAACTATGTTAAGGAGCTTCTGATAAAAGGTATCTTTAAAATTTAACATGCTTAACGGTTTTAATTAAGAAATTAAGACTTTTTAAGTTTCATTTATTAATTAATTAATTATTATTATTTTTAATTATTCGAGTATAAAACATTCTTTGTATTCATTAGGCCCTGAAAGTCACATTGATTTTTCACTAAGACGATATAGAGAAAATTTTTAAGTTTCTTGTGTTTTAAATAAAAGTTGTCTCAGGACCAAAATTAATGAAGTCTGAATGTACGCCTTATTTGAACCGTATCTCAAACTTAAAACGTGGGCCTACAACCAGACATTCAATAGATATTTAGTCATATAATGTATTTTAAATACCTTCTTCATCTAATACAACCTAAATAGCTGTATACACATGTTGCCCTGGAAGACACAATGGTTAGATAAGACTGACTATCATTTGCATATTCAATTTTAGTATAAATTTTTGTTACATTTTTGTTGATTTGTGCGGGGAATGGTTATATTAAAAATCTATTGCAACTGCTCTTTCTATTATAGTTTCTATTGTGTTCTATTATTAACTGTTACCAATGAATTTTAAGTGGAAATGATTGGTGTGTTGGCCAATTCCCACCGAATGACGAATTGATATATTCCAGATTGTTTAAAATAAATAAACATCATGACGTACACACACGCAGACACATATTTATTTATTTACACACATATTTTATGTGCAAAGCACTTAAAAAAACTAGTTAGCTGTATAAAAAATTTAATCAAAGATTTTAATTAGTAAATCAAACTAATCAAAATCAAATATCATGATCAAACATAACACGAAAGAGAACAGCTAAAATTATGTGAAAATCTCTAGCCGGGTTAATATTAATATTTCAAAGATTCGTATAATTGTGGTCCTTAACTGTTGGAATAAAAACTGGATTTTGAATGCAATCAAAACAACATATTAATTATTACGTGGCGATGGAATTTCGTTTGGTAGTTCTATGGTAACCGAAAAAAGGTTTCTCAGAATTAATTGCACTAATTATAACTCACGTTATTTATTTTCGGGAAGGTTCGCCAAGAAATAACAGTAAACTTCTGATTTGGTACTGCCTCTAAAACTTTTCATGTGATGTTTCAAGATAAAAATGCTCTAGCATAAGTTCACGTTAACAGGAGAAAGCACTCGCAAGAAATAGAAAGGGGAAACAAATTTCATATATTAAAATGCACAAAGATAATAAATATAAAGGGGATTGATAATGGTCAGCAAAAAAAAATTCAGGAACCGCGTGGTTTACTAATATTTACAAACTGGTTTAGAAGTAAGTGTATTTATGATTTCTCAAGTAATGGGTGTGAAGTTTTTATTTGTTTTAGCTTTGTTTGATTTGTGCTTGTCGTGAACGAGGAATTTTAAAGTTTTTTTTATATTGTTTATTTAAACCAAATTTAACATATTCGAAGAATAAGATTAAGAAAGAATGAGAAACAATAATTTGAAAACTATTTTTTGAGCAGCAGGAAACTGAAGCTCTTCTTTCTAGTGTCTTTAGTATAAATTATTGTAATATAACAGCTCTATTGTCCTTGAAATGATATTACGAATGTATTTCGGATTTTACTGCAAAGTGTAATTTAGTTCAGATATTAAACTTCTTACATTAATGCAAACTTTAATTTAGCAATTTTTATGCGAAAAGACGTAATCTGTCATTTTCCATAAAAATCGCTAACCTTGAAAGGGAGGGAAAGTTTCAAATATCAAGCAGTAAAAGGTTTTAAAATGGTAACTGGCCTGGACTCTTCTCCTTAGACGTCTGTTCTTTCATAATAAAAAAGATATTGCGTTTTTCTTTACAAGCTGACTTGTAGCAGCAATACAATCCACGCATTTCCAGACGAGCTGTTGACAACAGATTAAAAGTGTTACATGAGGTAGAATGAATCTCTTTCCGTCTAGGGAATAAGAAATTCATTCTCTATATCAGTTAGATATCTTAAAACACTTTTCATGATTCCAGAACCAGACCCCTACGGTAACATTTTATTTAGGTAGGTAGAATTGAAACAATTTATTATGATAAAAAGTGAACAAAAGATTTGATGTCTTTTTTAATTTAGCGGTCTTTATATAATATTGTATTTTCACATTAAAACCACTAAATTAAAATTTAATAGTTTTAGGAGGGAAAAGTCATTAAAGTGCTTGAGAAGTCTGGCATGCATATGCGAAATTTAAAAATTGAAAATTGAGCTCCTTAACTTTGTACATTTGCAGACACAATTAGGTTATTTCGCAGAAGGAGACATGAAAAATGAGCGAAGCCTTCGCCGAGAATCGAACCACAGACCTTTCGGTTTCGCGTCGAGTGGGCTGCCCACTACACCATGAAGGCATGCAAAGAAGGTAGGAGAAATACCTTATACATTTATCTTATACATTAATCAAACGATTTCAATGCGTAAAAGTGTTTGCATTAATTTCCTCTAGCTCTATTAGATGTAATTAGTTTTGTTAAAGTATTGTTTCTGTTTCTTTCTTTTCCATTTTTTGCTCTTAAGCTTAAATATCCTAATAATTCACAACAAATTTCTCAACATTCGTACGTAACAAAAAGCGATTTAAATACATATTTCAAATGTCGGTATAGGATAAGTTCTTTCTAGTTTCTAAATAAAAATTTTAAGGGAACTTAAATTTTAACCAAATTCAGTCATTAGGTTTTTCTATTTTTAGGTAAATCCATTTTACTTTTTTAATCGTAATGCAAGGCGAAACTTTTCACGAACGTTCTGCAAAACCAAAGAAAAAAATTCCAGGCTGTTATTTTTATATGAAATTAAAAGTCAGAAAAAGCACATAGCATTTAGTGCACGATGAAAACATGCGCTTGAACAAACATAAACATAATCAAAAATACCAACGGGGTTTTAAGCAAGGAGCGCAGAGCTTTAAGCGATAGTATATTTTTCAACGAGTGCACAATACTGTCTTCTACCGTTACGTTTATAGAGTCATTAAGCTATTCTGAGGCAAAAGTACATGAAAAATATTCAATGCCCTCGCCGGGATTAATGTTGGAAGGAGGAAGAAAATACCTTATATACTCCCAATTTTAAAGGGCGACTGGCGATTAAGAGATCCACTCGCTAAATCCTGGTGGTATCGAATTATTGCCCGCCACTTTTTTAGTTCGGGCCCCACTATAGAATCATTAAGGTTTTTGATCCCGGAGACCTGAAAATTGTACAATGACCTCGCCTGGAGCCAAACCTGGACATCTCGAATACGCGCCGTGTGTGCTACCGTTACACCACAAAGTCATGCTGGAAGGAGGGAGAAAACACCTTGTACATTCTTTCCTTTAAGGAAACTGACAGTATGGCACATAAGTCGCAATTATACTGCAGGATTTATACGCTACGATGTACTTCATGATTTTCAGCTGAATGGTTCAGTCAAGTTGCCCTCTACGTTTTACAAGAAACACGTGGTTTTAGGACTTTGCCCAGTTTCATCTCAATTTTGAGGGAGAATTTCCCGGATGCCGGCCAAAGGGTCTTCCACACGTCCTTCCGTATCACCAAACCATTCGAGAGAATTTCTTCTTAAAGGTGTCCCTTTCGTTTCGTTTGAAAACTTAATTGCGACTCTTAAAGTTCCAACCTTCGAATATTTTTGGAGGGAGAACAATTTTTGTGGCACATCATCATGGCAAATTCTCAGTTCAATAGATAAAATGTAAAGTTAAAAAAAAACTCCGCAGTCAAAAAATTATTTCAGTATTACTATGCTGAAAGCTGATATTCATTCAAAAGCATATGTGTGCTACGAAAATATTTTAATATTCCCTAGGGAGAAATAAAAATAAACTCTAGAGCATTTAACAGTTATAAAAAGTCATTAGCTGCTTTCATTGTTTACTTCTCTTGCTTCATGAAGACATCGTCTTTGTTCATATTTGGGTCATTCTTTCGATGGGCGATTAGCCTTGACCTGCCATTAACAAAATTTAAATTGATTTAAACAATTATTCATACATTTTCTTTCAACAATCTTGAATTTTTGAAAGATCTGATCAACTGGAATTTGAATATTTGAATAGGACTCTTGAATTTCTAAGTACTGACGATTCAAATTTATTTTCTGAGACTTTTTAAAAGTATTTTATTTATTTCTATTCTTTTGACATTTTTGGAAGAAGTCCAGAATAACTTTACCGTAAAAGAAGCTATTCCTTTTTAATGGTTAATACAACTTTTAGCCTCGGCGATAATGATTATTTATAGCTAGAAATGGGACGTGGAAGTGAAACGTGTGGCAACTACCTTTAAGAGGTTTATAGGTTCATAAATCTTTTCGCACTACGTTTAATGCTATGTTTCCATCTGTTAGAGGCTACAAATACCTCTTTTTCCATAGCTAGAGTCTCTAATTCAGTCTTATGACCAATCCGAGTGTTTTTGATTAAGCAGAATTAGTTATTACATAGAATGATATGAACTAGATCTGCTTGACCTGCAGCTTCCGAGCGGGATGCGAAGTCTGCAAATACTGGGCGACTGCATAAATGCTACAATTTGTTGAGAGAGGTTCATAATCCTTTTTCATCGAAAATCTCAAAAGGGATCGATAGAGACCTTCCTGTTTTACCCGGTGGTTGAATATATGTAAAGTATATCTTCGTTTTACAATTATTCATGCCTTTCAATGATGTCTTCACGGTGTTCAATTTAAAATCAGCAGCTATTAAAACTCCAAAAATAATCTTAGTCAGATTTATTTAAACCTAAACTTAATTTGTAAATTTAACAAAAATTATATCTGTGTCTTACAAAACAGAAGCTTAAAATTTAACTTGAGACAGATTATGAAAACCTAAAGAAAAATTCATCAAATTTTGAAAGAGAATAAGCAGTTTGCTTTCACCTTCATCCCTACAGTAGGTATATTTTGAATAAACTAGAAAAGAGCTAACCAGTTGTTTATAAACTAACCTCGTGAATTCCAACTACAGCAGATACATATACTTCGACTAATAATTAGTGATGAGTCGGTACTACCGAACCCGGTATTTTGTAACGGGTACTTAGTTGTAACGAGTACTGAAAATCGGTACATCCAAGTACCCGTTACTTCAGTACCGAAACGGGTACTTTTCGGTATTCGTTACTTCTGTACCGAAACGGGTACTTTTCGGTATTCGTTACTTCTGTACCGAAACGGGTACTTTTCGGTATTCGTTACTTATGTACCGAAACGGGTGCTTTTCGGTATTCGCTACTTTGTAACGAAAATATGCGTCTCTTCTCGGTATTTCGGTATTCGTTGCTGCAGGATCGATGAGGGTTCAGCTCACTTCGGTTTTGGTACGAGGACAGTAGTATCTGGTTGTATTTGCGAAATGGCTTCTTGATGATATGCGCTCCTTATGTCCATGAATGACCTTGAAATAGGGCATGGAATGGCAAACTCTTTTCTTTAAAAACTAATAATGAAATCTTGAATGCTTGGAAAATTTACTGAATGCCTTTTCTTTTTTTTTTTGGAAAGAATGGAATGTAAGTAAAAAAAAAATCCCATGAAAGTTTCGCCCCATTGAAAGTTGCTTTCGCCCCAATTAAGGAAATACCTTCAAATTTTGGTAATTTTAAAATAACTTCAAAATTCAATCTGCTGATTTTAAACATTTTTATTTTAATCAAAATATGATGTCACACTTCTTGTTACCCCCTCCCCCGCCTTGTCACAAACTGTCACAATTTCACTAACCCCCCTCCTCCAAGCGTGACATCATTTATGGACGATCCCTTTCACAAAATTGATAGAGCACCCATCGATTTTGCTGCACCTGCACACAAGACACAACCGAAAGCGAAAATGTTTCCATCCATCCACTTCCCGCGCCAATCCTCCCAACCCCCACTGGCCATCAAAGACAATCTACACAAACCCAACACCAGAAACAACCCGCCGCGCTCTCCTGCTCCTCAGACACTTCCGTAGTTGACATGTTTTCTGATATTCAAAATCTTACTCCGTACAGATAAAATCAAACACGTGATGACGTGGCAGAGTTCCTTCAGTACGCAAAATCGTTAGCTGCGTATTTCGGTACTCCAAATCGTTACTAGGGTACTTCGGTACTCCAAATCGTTACTAGGGTACTTCGGTACACCAGACCGTTACTAGGGTACTCCGATACAGCAAACCGTTACTCTGGTATTTCGTTACTTCGGTACTCCAAATCGTTACTTGGGTACTCGGTACTTGAAATCGGTTTTCGGTACTTTTCAAAGTAATGGTTACTTGAGTAACGGGTATTTTGTACCGGGTACTTGTCTGTACCCGTTACTCTCGTACCGAGTACAAGAAAGTACCGAAGTTGCCCATCACTACGTAATAATAGACTTTTGAAATAAGGCTATTTATACTCAATTTGTCAACAAGGAACTAACTGACTGCGCTACTCCCTACGATAAAGAATTTTACTTGAAATTAATTATTTCAGAAGCCCCTACGTTTGCATATTTATTTGCATTTTCGAGCGCTTTTGTGGAAGCGCGAAGCTTGGTCGAGGAGAGAGAAACAGGACAAATTTAAATAAAATAAAATTAAAATTAGTAGGAATAAAAACACAGAATTAGTTAAGAATCTGAGTAAAACTTTTCATACATCGGTAAAGTTTTAGGTACGTAAAAATTTTTAGACTGTATGAACTACAAGTGCTTAACTGATCAATAAATATGCAACCGTTACGTCATGTGCAAAATAGACTAGGTATTGATTTGGTAGACTAAGTAATAGGTTTGGTAGACTAGGTATTGATTTGGTAGACTAAGTAATAGGTTTGGTAGACTAGGTATTAATATTTTTGCTTAGAAGCACTATAGCTTTTGAAAATTAGCCTAAAATAAAACGCCATAATTAAGTGCATTCAATAACGATAATAAACGTACCGTCATTTTATTTTATTTGTTCTTTGAATGATTATGAGGCGTGTAGTGTATTAGATGTTTTGCATATGGATCGCATCCCATTTACTAAAAAACAATCTTTGAGCTTTAAAAGATAGTTTCATATGAAAAACAACAATATACTTATATATTTAAGTGCTATTTTAATATTTACTATTTTGTTCGTTAATTTCGGAATTTTCGTTTGCTAAAACTAAACAAATTAATAGTAACTTTTATGACTATCTACCGAATTTGTTATTGCAGACTGCCATGTTTCTTTGAGCCCGAAGTCTGTCAGATATCAGTATCTGTCTAAAACTAAGAATCAAGGAAAGTTATACGAATTTATGCAGTAATTTTGAATGTTGGTGGCATGTAAATTCGTAAAAAAGAAGCTTGCAGTCATGGGCGATTTTAGTATTCTTTTCATTTTCGTTCACAAAAATTTGATAACAGAGAAAAAATGGCGCAATAAGCTCGTTTTGTGAAACTTATATTTTTGAAGAAAGCAGCAGCACTGCACATAGCAGCAAGTCTAGCTAGCAAAACAAGTGGAAAGCGACTTTGACATGGAAGCTGAAATGAGTCACCTGGATTTTGGTTTACAATGTTATTTTCGGTTTACTTCATCTTAATTGGTTAATACCTTTTTTTAGAACGGTGGGCTCTTGTCTTTTTTTTAACATTGGTCACTCCTAACGCCGGAGGTGGGGGCCATTTTATTGTGGAAGCAATTAACAGCCGGCAACCGTTACCTCCTATGAAGTAACTGGCAGTTACACCCATGTCTTCTCTGGGATTCGAACCCAGATCCTTCCGTATCGCAGTCAGCTCTCCTAACCGCTATATGATCTGGGCGCCTGATTGGCTAATATATAAGCGTCTAAAATTATTATCGGCTAAAGGCTTATATAAGTCAACTGTACGATGAAATTTATGTAAATATCATATGGCAGCTTTTAATTTTGAAATGACGCAATTTAGAGAGGTTTATTATAAGCAGTTATTGTTTTTGTTACAGAAAAGGAAATAGCCAAATTAAAATGGAGATTCAAAAGTCTAACAGGTAGATAAAATCGACGTATCAGGAGTCCATAAAACATGAGGTGAAACGTTATTAAAAGCAGAATTTTTTTTTCTGCAAATCGACGAACAGAGTTATATACATATATATTAATGTGTTTAAATATAACCGACGCTTCCCTTGAACAAATATGAATTGCTACTTCCCAATGTATTTTAACTAAACGCACTGTTAGGTATTCATAACGGCTTTTCGATATAAGAAGATCTGACAAAATATTTGTTAAACAGAAAAATCTTAAGTATATTTCTATTTTGAACATGTTTAACAATATTATCAATTTATTAAGTTTCATAACATTATCCTTTTTAAATGTGTAGAGTCATCAGGAGTTTTGATGTAGGAAACATGGAACATGAGCAGTGCCCTCGACGGGGTTCGAACCTGGATCTCTTGAATAAGCTCCGAGCGTGCTACCGTTACACCAAGAATTCATGCAGAAAGGAGGGAGAAAATGCCTTATATACTCCCCCTTTTAAATGGTTACTGAAGTTTAAGAACCCAATTGCCAAATCCTGGTAGTGAAGAAGAATAATCGTTATGTTCGGCGCCACTGTAGAGTCATTAGGTTATTTTGAAGCAGGAGATGTGAAAAATGAGCAATGCACTCTCCGGGATCCAAACCGGGACCTCTCGAATTCGCGCTGAGTGTGCTACCGTTACATCACGAAGGCATGCAGAAGGGAGGGAGAAAATACCTTATTTTAAATATACTTAGCCATTATTCTAATAATGGCAAATTTAAACAAAATACTAAATGAGTGTACTAGCAATCTGCTTCCTTTTAATTAATATTCCATTTCATTAGATATGAAACATATTGTAACGCTAAATTATTTTAATAACGGTGGTATAGTTATGCGTACTCCAGTATGCTAATAATTTTGAAAGCAATATCTCATTGTTTCTACAGTCTAATATGAAATGAGAAACAGGTATCGACAGAAAAAGTAATAACTCTTATACGGATGTGACATCTTATCTGTAACTCTTTCCAAACAGGAAAGCATTTCTTAGATTAATTGGACGTAGGAGCAAGCAACCATCAAAGATAGGAGAAAAAAGCCATCACAACATTCACTGACCTATAGTATCAACAATTAGATATGTCAGGAAAGGCGTATATCAAAGACAAGGAAAGAGTTTATTTTTTTTATCGTGGGTGTAAGTCTGAAGTAGGTTAATGTAGTGTAACAAGCTGAATTACTTGGCAAAAAGGGGAATTTTTATTTCGTTCAGCTCTCTGAGAAATACATATTTAATAAAACAAACATGCCATTTTGATGTTAGCTTTATGTCTTATAAACCGTTCCCAGTTTTAAAGAACACTGAACGAATTATTTGATCAATAAGTGTGCGTAAAATTCTAAAAAGTTGAAATAAGTTTTACATTATTAAAAAGTTTTACATTGTATGAGTTCTTCAAATAACTTATTCCAGGTACTAGTCTTTTATAAAATTTATCACGTTTTATTTGGAAATACATATCCGCACTTCTTAAAATTGTTAGCTATTTTCTGAAACTTCTAGTATATAAAAATTATCTATTTAATTAAACTATTTAACTCAACTTACTTGCTTGCACCTAAGAACTATGTACAGAATTTACTGAACTGATTGGTGAGATATCGCTTCTTTTTAGTGGCTTTTGTTGCCGCAAGATAATTCAGAAGGTAAAGGCTAACATAAAACTTTATTTCTAACTTTAACAACTGAAATAATATAAACCAATAATTTATTTTCTGGCTGTAGGAGAATTCGATAGTTTACGATTTCAACAATTGTACGCGAAGCCACAATACTGTTGGGAAGAAAATAAAAACAAAATTAACGTTCAACATTTAGCGAAGTGACTAGCGCCTTTCACCTCCAATTCGAATGAGTGGCTCCTTAAGCAAGCAGTAGTACAGTGTTCTCTGATCGCACAGTTACGATTTCCTCTTAACTCATGACTTTTGCCGTGAAATATTCATAACTCTCTGTACTTGCAAGTTCGCGACGAAACAAGACACAAAAGAAAAGAAATCAACATAAAGCTAGCTACAATAAGAATAATATACAGTAGAAAAAAACATTAAAGATGCTATAGCAAGTAGAATCATCTTAAGCTGCGTAACGTTGCAGGAGTGTATTTTAACTATAGTCATTTTATTTTCCTTTTTCACTTGTGCAGCTAAAGAAAAAAAAAGAGTCTATTTAACCGTTAAAGCTACGCTCCTGCAAATTACCGTAACGTACGTTGATTTTTGTTGCTATAGTATCTTTAATATAAAACTGATTGTTAGTGAAACCTAAATCAAATGTCACAAACTCATCTTGATTACCGGGTGTCTGAGATCAGTTTTCCCATCTTTACGAAAGTTTTGTGCGCATAATTTTACTACTCTTCGTGTTAAAATGATAAAATATTGATTTTGTTTCCATGTATATAACGTTTTTCTAAGTACAGGCTTAACGTACAGCTTTTATACGCTCAATTTTCCTTCAGCGCTCTAAACTTTTACAATGCCCAGCAACAACAGAAGGAATATCTTAGTGATAAATATTTGTAAAGCATTTAAAATTACTTAATTTAAAATTTAATTTAAAATTTAAAATTATTAACACAATTTACAAAATATAAGCTTATTATATCATCTCTTAAATTTTATGAGGAGCCTATAGAAATGCTTACGTTATTTTCCATTAAAGTGTTCTGAATTTTAATCTATAATATTTTGGTTCTAGTAACCGACGAGTTGCCTTAAATAAAAATACCTTTAAAATACAGATTTTTCAAACGTTAGCCTTTATTTCTACAGGCTTCGATTAAAAACAAGCGTCATGTTTTTTAAGTACATCCGATTTCATTGCAATATGAAGAGATGTTCTATATTAGAAAACTCTAAAAAAATAACAATAACAAGAAAAAAATATTAAAATAATAAAAACCTAAAAAAAGTTCTTTAATTGCCATTATACCTAAAAAATAATAAAAACCTTAAAAACATTCTTGCAAGAATGAAATTACTTACGTTTGTAGAGACATTAGGTTATTACGAAGCAAGAGAGGTGAAAAATATGCATTGCCTTCGCCGGGGATCGAACCACGGACCTCTGAAACACCGGTTCAGTGTGCTGACCGTTATACCACGAAGGCACGCTAAGAATGTGGGAGATATACCTTATACGTTTAGTTTCGAAGTTAACACTAATAAATGTAGAGAAGGTTTATTTATAATAATTTAAAGGAAATGGAAAGAAAAGTAACATTAGGCAGTTAATATAAGCAGAATAATGCAGTTACGATTATGCAGACAGTACTACCTCTCATAAAGAACCTTTACTGCCGAATCACGTAAAAGGTTTCCTAGCGACAGTAGTTTATAGCATCATTCGCTCAAACAGAGGAATTTCCCTTTCGATGGCTTTATCAGTGTTAGCATACAATGACTAACTGTAAACATGATTTTACGTCGGCATAAATAGAAAGTGACAAAATTTGGAAAAGCAGCTTAGAACTTAAGAATGCTTGTTGTGTTTCTATCATAGAAGAAAAGTAATCGAAAATAATATTCCTCTATAATCGATAATTTGCTGCCAGGCCTTTCTATGTTAAAAAATTGCCTTTCGGAAGTCCCCTTAATGGTTGTGGGTAATGACTGGAGTAAACGTAATGGAGTCAACTTTAATAGCAATCTTTGCTTGTTCTCTGAAATCCAACTACCGAACGCAAACCGACAGCAAGGCCACACGGGGTTTTATAGGATGTTTAGAGCATTCTGTTGCAATAGATAATCAACACTGAAGGCATAAATCTCGATTAAAAAAAAGATTTAAGTGCAGAATAATAAGTTACCTCTAAACTATAAAGCTCAATCAAATTTTTACATAAGAAGAGAAAATATTTTAAATAAAGGTAAGTATCGTGATATCAAAGGGAAAGAAATTATACCCTTTTTTTATTTCGCTGCCTATCTGTATAAATTAGAATTAAGTGATATTTTAATCCCTTTCATTTGAGGGAAAACATTATCTTCTTCCTAATACTGTTGACAAATTATATTATTCTAAATTTTCACAATTCATAACTTTTTTCCGCAGTGTTTTAATTTATGCTACGTAATCAAATATGTATTAACTGAAATAAATATCAAATTTATGACCTATTTAATTAGATAAAAAACTATAACTGTTTCTTTGAGAGCCGGCTCCTTTCTTGGATGCTAAAAGCTAATTTGAAGTATTTGATTAACACTAAAATGTAACCCAAATTCGTGCAGAATAGGATTTTATAATAGACTAGATGAATATTCAACTTACAGCTATCTATACACATACGCGCGCGCGCACACACGCACACACACACACACACACACACATATATATATATATATATATATATATATATATATTACGGCTGTACTTACTGTTCGTTTGAAACTTTACTGTCACCGTCAAAAATATGAAATAAGAGGTATGTTTCGTTAAGGAAATTCCTATTTTAAAATTTCTTCACTGTTTAGTTTGTAGGGATTCATATTTATTTTAAATACCCAGTTAAATTTAAGTGTCTTTCCTATAAGCCTTCGATCCCCCTAATTGTAATTAATAAATTTTTGTATTTGAATGTAAACGGGGCTCAGGTCTTGTTACTTGCAGAATTTATCAGTTTGTAACAGGTCTTTAAGGATCTTTATCCAAGTCTGTTATATTCTGGCATGAACAAATATAGGGATTTATATTTATTTCAAATAACCAGTTAATTTAATTTTAAGTTAGTTTCCTTCTATTCTACCAGTGGGAGAAAAGGTTTAAATATTGACGTTCCAGTAAGGAAAGTTAGAGAGAGCTTGGGAAATCTCTGTGCGTGCTTATAGGCAAGCTTCCGCTTAAAGTTGTTGCTGGTTAGACGTGGCTTTATAGTTATTATCTTGCTGCCACTAGACTCATCTACGCGCTGTAGGCTACAGGATTGTATGAGCCCTGTAGTTTAATTCTACTACTTGTGAATATTTCCAATTTTGAATTTGGTTCTACTGTTTCCGTTACCGCCCAAGCAGAGACGCAGTATGTTAGCGTCAAGTTGACGCATTGTACATAATTTAAAGCGTTTAATAAAAGGCAGTTTTATCCCTTCTTCGGTGCAATCACTATTTCAAGATTCTGCACAACAGATAGACAGTGAAACCTTACATCTGGCGCCCGAACATCTTACTCGGATCCAATGGCAAATAATCAGGACGGACAATGATCCTTACAAGAAACAAAAGTCGTAGACCCGATGGTGCAAGTCCATTGGATGAATTTGGATTTTTAATACACACGATGAGAGTAGCAATCAAACCAGCAGTGGTGTTCGACGGTAAAAACTTCGTCACTTCATTCCTGGAATCGTTTAAGACGCACTTTCAGTTGTATCCGGTATCCGAAAGACAAAAAGTAGCTATCGCCTGCAGTGCTCCGAGGACAGGCGGAGCCTTGGTGGAAAGGGATCGAAAAATTCTTACTTGGAAAAGTCGGAAGCCCCACCTACAATTTTGAAAATTTCAAAGCTGCACTCCTAAAGGCCTTCCCGATCGTGACAGCTTGTGCGAAACTTGAAGCCGAACTCTACAGCTTTTATCAACCGAACGTTGAACACTTTACCGAGTTTATACTGCTTAAAGTCAAACTAGTGAATATGCTATATGGAAGGAAGTCTGAGAACGAAGTAATTGAAATTATATTACCAAGATTATTACCTGCAGTACAAGATTTCGTGCAGCTGAGAAACCCAAGAACGCTGTAAAAGCTATTCAAATTAGCCGTAAAGTTTCAGAATCGGCGGATAGCGGAAAATTCGAGATTTCCTACCGACGGTTACTATCAGCAGTTCTCCCGACAGCCGGCCGCAGAAAGAAACAAATAACAATAGAGGAAAACATTTTCTAACTACGCCGTCAACGAGTAAGAATGAACACGATAAAGCCAAAGACCGCCAGCGCACCCAGCAAACATCAGGAGGAAAAAAGATTTTAAACGAATAGAGGGGTCTCAGAAATTGAGGGTTCAGACCCTCTGTGCATCTCAAAATCCCTCTAAATTGAATGTAAATACCGTGGTAGTCAGGGATTCCCAACTACCCGTAATCCACATTCTTTTGAACGACGTGCACGTAAAAGTACTTGTGGATACCGGCGCAGAAGGAAATTTTTTAAGCCAAAAATTCTACTATAGAAGAACTTCTCGAAGAATAAGATTGTTTGAAAATTGTAGCACAGAAATCGTTGCCGCGCAAGGGAAAGTTTGCGAATGCGTCGGGAAGCTATCGCTGAACGTTCAGGTAAAAAACGAAGTTTTGAAAGTTTTATTTTTGGTTGTTAAAAATTTGGAAAACAATTTAATTTTAGGTACAGAGTTCCTCAGGGCGGCGAGCGCCACAATACACTTTGCAGAAAATTCTATTTTCATGGATATGGTTCCAAAGGTGGTGGAAGAGGTAAATGATAAAGATATCGATTTCCATCATCAAAAACATGATGAAAGAGCCAAACTGGAAGAACTCGTAAGTAGATTTAATGCGTTATTTTCTGAGAAGCCAGGGAATACACAAATTGCTACCCATGCGATAGAACTAAAATCAAGCAATAATAAAACATCACATAGAAGAAATGTTAAGTGATAAAATAATTATTTCCATCAACAGTGAAAATGCTAGCCCAGTTGTGCTATGCAGAAAGAAAAATAACTTGTCCTCTTCGGATCCAAAAGCTTATCGTTTTGCGATCGATTACCGAAAACTTAATAGCATGACAAAGTTCCCTATTTACCCTTTACCGCAAATAGAAGAAATAATACGAAAAATTAGGTCTACAAAATATATGACTACTCTTGATCCTACTTCAGGCTACTTTTAAATAGCCATGAAACCAGAAGATGTGAATAAAACAGCGTTTATTACAAAATCGGGTACTTATGCATTTTTACGCGTGTCGTTTCGGCTTTGCGGGGCCCCTTCAATTTTTCAACGCGCTATGCTCATAATTTTACGTCCCGTCCTAGGAAAATCCACTTCCATTTATCTCGATGGCATTATCGTAACTAGTGACACTATTGAACAACACGCGGAAGATCTCCACGAAGTTTTTTCATTATTAAAAGAAGCAGGCTTAACTATTAATGCCGCAAAATGTAAATTCGCAAGTAAGGAATTGCGATATTTAGGATACAAAATCTCAGCTAAGGATACCAAAACTGAGGATTCTAAAATAAAAGCAATTAAAATTATCCTCCGCCAAATATTCCGAAAAAACATTCATCTTTTATTGGCATGTGCTCATATTATCGTTCGTTTATCCAAAATTTTCCCGATATTGTTGAACTTGTGTTAGTTTTAAAACGAAAGAAATCCCAGTTTGCATGGACAGGGGAGGCAAACACCGCTTTCGAAAAATTGAAAACAGCGCTAATTAATGCCCCAGTGTTAAAATTCCCGGAAAGGGACGAGAACTTGGAGATTGCACCGGATGCTTCAGATTACACCGTGGGTGCGGTTTTAACTCAGAAAGGGCACCCCTTGGCATTTTTCAGCAAAACTTTGGATCAGACCCAAAGGAACTACACAGCGACAGAAAGGGAAACGTTAGCAGTGTTAATGGCAGTTCAGAAGTTTAGGGTCTACTTTGGAAAAACCCCAATCTACTCTGACCATGCGGCCGTAGGCAGATTATATTCTAACTCCTAGATTAAGTAGATGAGCCTTAAAGTTACAAGAATACAACTTAATAATTAAGCACACTCTCGGCAAGGAAAATACAGTGGCCGACGCCTTGTCAAGAATTAAACTGGATGAAAACGGGCATCAAATAAAATGTGCTATGTTAACTTCTAAAGTTTGAGATTCCCGGGAAGCAATTATAGCTGAATTGCCGAAGGATCCAGAATTCGGTAATATCTGTGCCTATTTAAAGGATCCAGATAATTTTGAGCATGCAGATCTTGGTGTAATTAGAAATAGAGCCCGAAATTACGAGATCATAGATAATCTGTTGTTCTAGACTAAACCTACAAATGAAAACCACAAACTGAAACGAGTCATCCCCGCCACAGTACGGTTGAGTATTTTGCAGGAACTTCATGACAGCCCCACAGCCGGTCATTTAGGGATGAGGAAAACGGTGCGTAGAGTTCGCGATACGGTGTATTTTCCGCAACTACAGAAAATAGTAACAGCGTATGTCAGGTCCTTTAAGTTATGTCAATTAATTAACGACGTTAATTATAGCCCGGCCGGGTATCTAAATAGTATTCGTGCGACTTTTCCTAACGAGATCCTTGGAATAGACCTTCATGGTCCTTTTCCCTAAAGTGAGTTAGATAAAAACCGATATCTTTTGGGGACTGCAGACCATTTTTCTAAGTGGGTAGAAATAATTCCTTTAAAGCGAGCGTCAGCTAAAATAGTTGCAGATGCGTTCTGACATAAGTATATTTTAAAATATGGTACACCGTTAAAAGTAATAAGCGATATTGGTAGGCAATTTGTTAGTCAAATGTTTGAGAACCTCTGTAAAGGGCTTGATATAAGACATATGAAAAGGGTCTCGTACAGATCACAAGCAAACCTCGCAGAAAGAGTTAATAAAAACATTGTTGAAAATAATTAGAAATTACGTTCAAAATTATCATAAACGCTGGGATGGCTGCGTTGATGAACTAGCATATGGTTTAAGAACTGCCAAGCATGATACAAGGGGTAAAACACCCGCGGAAGTATTTCTGGGTGAGAAGATGTTGACACCTTTAGGCAAGCTTTTTTTGTTCAAGAACGAGAACGAGAATTTAAACAGGCAAATATCCAAAAGCTGATTGATGAAGCTTTGAAAAATTCTGATGTAGCAAGAGAACGGCAGAGACTTTATTATGATAGAAAACGCAGTGAATCATATTTTAAAGTGGGGGATAAGGTGTTGAAAAGAAAATTCACTTTGTCTAGTAGTATGAAAACGTCGTATGGAAATTCGCCCATAAATTTGAAGGGCCTTATGTAGCACAGCAGATCGTTGGGGCTATGACCGACTTAAAACCAGATTCGGGAGAAAGAATAAAGGCTAGTCCGTATCAATTGAAGAAATATTATGAACGTAAAGATTTCGATGTATTATATGATTTCTTCCAGGCTTCCGAGTCAGAAGAGACGGCTTCCCCATGGGTTATTCTGACCGCACCACAACTTCCACCATCCGCGAAGAAGCAAAGAAACTACGAGTTCCCAAACCAGCAGAAGAATTCCGAAGAAAAGAATCTCTCAACGTGTGGAAGATCCAACGAACAAAAAATTCAAGGGTGAAAGAAACGTCCCGGCCAGAAACAAGCATTGCCGTGACATGACAATGTCTCGCAGACAGCGCCAGGATACATTAATGGAGGTGGCGGACTGAAAGATTACTACAAACAAGAACACCCATCGTGAAAATGAAGAGGCCTGACGAAGTTGAAGCCACAGAGCAAAGATTGAAACAACCTAGAGTTTACAGGCTAGCGTCTTCGAATACCGATGTACAAAGAACCAGTTTGCCGGATAGTAAAAGGAAAAGACAAGATCTACCGCCAGTATATCCGAAGAGACCACTCATCAGAGAAAAAAAAGGGAAAACCAATTCCCACCAGGGAACAGGAAGCAGAGACAGAAAATCTCGTGGATAAACCAGCTGGCCTGGACAGAATTTTACAAGCAACGTATATCCGAATACCAAGCTTCCAAAAAAAAGCAAAGATAAGTGAATTTTTTATAAATCTTTTCTGTTATGTAAAATTGCATAAAAATGTTTAATACGAAGTTACATGTTAAAAGCTATTGCCTCGATTGAGGACTAAAGTTAATTCAGCTTTATTTAGCGAAAGCACAAAGTATAGTGTATTATAGAAATGCTATGGTTAATGTAAAGAACTAGTAGTTCGGTTTTGTTTGTCGAAAGACTATTTATGTTAACGCGGCAAATGATCTGGCCTGATACAAGCAGCTTTGTATGAGTACTTGTTAATGAAAATTTATTTTAGGTTCGCACTTTTGGCGAAGAAAAGAATTCATACAAGTAAAATTTTTATTTTATTCTCTCTTGTCTTCAAAGTATTTGTTTGTAAAATGTTCAAATATCTGTTGTGTTAAAGTAAATGATAATTTTAACGAAAGTTTAAAGCTTAAAAGAGCATACATAATATGTATTTAGTGCTAAAAAGCTCAAAATGTAAAAGGTAACGCATTTAGAGTTTAATGTAGTCAATTGAGTTCGCTCAAAAGAAATTTCAGTTACATCAGATCATGCGATTTTGAGAGAAAGCTTGCATGCGTTTAAAATGAATGTAGAAAATATTTGGTATGCATGTGTTTTGTAGGGCTCTTCACCGACACTCTAGTTAATTTTCATGTTTATTAGCTCATGGAGAACTTAGAAATTAATTTCGGGTGTGTTTAAGAAGGTTGTTATGTGCTAACAAGTCGATGTGCGTTTAGGTGGAGTTTTTGTCCACTATAACATAGTACACTTGCGTTTTCACACCATACATTGTGGAGAGAGAAAAGGGGATTAAAGTTTAAATTTTAAGCATGAATGTAATTTAATAACTTAATAAAAGATTGCAGTGTGAAGTTAAAGTGTTATTTATTGTTAGAATCATGTATTTATAAGGAGATGACTGAATCCCAATTGAAACATATGAAAAATGGAACAGAACTATGATGTAAAATCTCCTGCTGATCTAATTTAAAATTTTTGTATTTGAATGTAAACGGGGCTCAGGTCTTGTTAGTTGCAGAATTTATCAGGTTGTAACAGGTCTTTAAGGATCTTTATCCAAGTCTGTTAAATTCTGACATGGACAAATATAGGGATTTATATTTATTTCAAATAACCGGTTAATTTAATTTTAAGTTACTTTCCTGTAAGCTTTCATTCCCCTAATTGTCAGTGCCAGAATATTTAAATTTAGTAGCGCGCGAAAGAAATGCAAATTCTACCAGTTTGTTCTACTAGTTCTACCATTTGAGTTTGATTCTACTGTTTCAGTTACCGCCCAAGCAGAGGCGTAGTATGTTAGCGTGAAGTTGACGCATTGTACATAATTTAAAGAGTTTAATAAAGGGCAGTTTTAACTCTTTTTCGGTGCAATCACTATTTTTCAATATTTTACACAACAGATAGACAGCAAAACCTTATAGTTATTAATCTTCTATCTTTTAAAATAAAAACAATAGTCCCTCTGATCCATTACTTAAAGTCTTTTTTCTCAATTAAACGATTTCCAAATGCATTATTTCCCTGAAATAAACGAATTAAATATTTAAATTAGAATTTAGTAAATAATTTAAATATTTAACTTAACCCATATCTAACTCCAGTGTAATGACATACTTAATGATTTAAATAATAATTCTCCAATACTATATTTAATATATTATTTATTTATAGTAGAAAATAATAATTTAACTGACAATTTAAAGGGGTAATTATCATGATAAAGTACTTAACGGTTATTTGCGAATTCTTTTAGCAAGTGTCTGATTTAAAAACACAGAAATCTTTCATGTGATATAAGTCTAAAAATTATATTCAGAACAGTTATTACGTTGTTTGTTAATATAAATAATCAAATAATTTCATCATCTTTGAAATGTTCTTGTTATTGCTAACAGGTTCTGAAACTTATAGTTTCAATAAACTTTCTTAGTCTTATTCCAGACTGTTTTGTGTTAAATGATGAAAAGTAAATAAATACGCAATCAATTACAAATAAACCCTTTTAAAGAAAAATTGAAAAATAATTCTGCAGTAGAAAACTAAATTCGTGAAAAAGGGTATTGAAACAAAGCTGCATTACTTATGATCAATATAAGAGTCGAAAGGTGCTTGCCCTTTTGTTCCATCGATGCATCAGCTCATCTTAATTAAAAAATAATCTGCAGAACTTTGAACTGTTGTAAGTGCTAGAATCTGTTTTGCATTACAGGGTTTAAACGAATGCGGAAGTGTTATTAGTTTTAAGCTTTAGCGAAAAGGTTAGATATTCATAATTTTTTTCCAAATTTATGTACCTGTGCACATAAAATTCAATATCTTTTTCCTGCTAGCTATGCGGAAGTGAGTTCTATTTTATTTAGAAAAGTTGCATTTCATCTCAGGGGCGTTACCAGGAAATATTTTCTAAGGAGAATATGAGAAGTAGCTTGGCTTCATATTTTTTCAAAGGCAAAGCTATGCAAAAATGTAAATATGCATGCAATCCTTGCTGATGGGAAATATATGTGCTAAAAGTGTTCTTGAATAATTTATTCCCGTTGATTGTGCTTGTTGTCATTATTTGGTTTAAAGCATTTAAATCAAAAGGTAAAATTTACATTTTTGTGAGTAAATTTTACCTTGATGTAGGAGAGTGCAGTCTAAAAATCCTCCATAACATTATCCTGCAAAGTATTTAGTTCATGTTAATTATTTTGCAACTTAATAACCTAGTATTAAGTATGTACTACATAATATTGCTTAGCTATTGGAAACTATATATATTATTCCTTAGCTCTTAGAGTTTTCTGTTCGTTTGAATTTTAAAATACACTTTTAAGACTAAGTTAATAAATGGACCACCTTTTCAGAGGATTTAATTTTATATTTACTGTATGATAAAATGTATGACTATTAAGCATTTTAACTCATATTTGGGCTATTCGCGAATATAGTAAGCAAGTGAAAACACTTTTATTACTATTATTATTGGTAATGACAAAGTGTAATCTAATAGTTAAAAAGAAAGTTAATTGAACGTGGAATTTACATTCAAATTTTCTATTAGCACTCCTAGCTTAGACTAAATGGATTAGCTTTTATGAGACACAGAATCATTTATTTATGATGTGTTCAGGGCTTCTTGTCTTGAAAGGTTTATTTCGTATAACAACTACATAGTTCTTTTCACTTAGAGGTGAGTGAAATGTGCTGACCTTTAACCAGTCAACAGTACTTTTAATTTGAAGTATTATTTTTGCTATAATCCTTAACTTTCGCTTTTTTCCATTAGTTGCATGTTCTTTAAGTTACAGGTTTTTAGCAAATGTAGCCTTATTATATTTGCATCCCAGTTTCATCCGAGTTTCATCATTTGCATCAGAGTTAAGATTAACATACCCTACCAGAAACAAAGCTTTGTTCCAAGCATATGGAATAATATTTAGTTTCTAAATATTATTCCATATGATACTAATTAATAATTTACTTAGAATGAGGTAAAATAAGTGTTGTTAGATGAATCAAGTTAGTTACCATTATCTTAAAAATAAGAACGAAATGTTCCAGACTGTAATATTGAAGCTTAAGCGTGAGTAAAATATTTTAGACTATTTCTGGGAATGATCAACGGTTATCTTTACATGGATATTAGAAAAGGCCGTGCGCAAGTAACCTTAAATTATCCCTCAAATAATTAACGGGAGAAAAACTTTACATTAATGAGATAACATTGAAAATAATATATTTGCTCTTTATCTCAAGAAATCATTGGCTATCAGGAAATATATGTAGGAAAAATATTCTTTGTAACGCACTACAAAAGCAAAGAAATAGTTAAGGATGTTATATTATATATGAAGAAACCTTACCGATAAACCTTATTAAAAACGTTAAGCTATGATAGCAGTTGTAGTAATTGTAACAGAAAAAAAGACTTTACGCACTTTTAAAAATTCCCTTATGCAATATGTCTTCATGTTCACCCAGTTTCAAGCATTTGAAGAGCTATGTGATAAACATTGTGGTGCTATTGGATGATTAAAAACTCTTCTAGAGATTCAGTTTAAAGAGGTAAATGATGTTATTCGGTGACTAAAATCCGCAAGTCTAACTTCTTCCAGTAAATGTTTGCCTTTCGTGAAATCCCTTGGCTTTGGTTTCCTTGAACAAAAAATTCAAAATCCTATTAGTTAATATTTGCATAAAATTATTAATGCACTTAGATTTTATTTAAGAGAATGTTTCGTTTTAAAATTTTCTCTCGATATGAAAATTAAAGAGAGTGTTTAATTTGTAATCCTCTCAGCCGCATGCATTATTTTGCAAAGCAGTAAAGCAGAGTTCAGTATCTTGTAATAAAATATTCTTGTCATTAAATAGCTTGAAAGGGTTTTTTGAAGCTTTAATGAGCGAAGGTACAAAAATTTCAGATCTGTCTCCCTGAATCATAAATAGCAGTGAAAATATTTAAAAAAATCTTGGATTTGATGCAAAGCTTTTTGCTTGAATATGGTGACGGAAAACTTTTGACATAGATATCTTAGATGCAGTTTAAAGCTATTTTAATCATGTACCACAATAAGAGACATTCTGGCTTTCTTTCATATTCCATCTGTTCAATGAAAATAAAAGAATTAAGCTATTAACAGCGTTGTTTCTAAACTAGATTACTTAAATGAGGGAAAATTTACATGATGTGTTGCAGATCAGAGACAAAGAATGCATCCGTGAAGAAATCTTTAAACACGATGGGTCCATATTTGTCTACTTATGGAGAAAATCGATGTCTTATGTGAAACCAAATTCTCACTCCTTGTAATCAAGTTTTCTAGCTTTTAAATCCTAACAATATTTACTTTTTTTCTAAGTTTTCTTCTTTTTTCAGACGCGTTGCTTATAAATACACAGATCTGTAGATAAATTATTAAGAATATCTGTGCGCTCAAAACTGTAAAATGCTAATTAAAATACAGAGGTTTTACCGTGCAATAAACTGCTGCCGAGCATTCTGAAGAGATAAAACGTGGTTTTACTGAATCTAAAATCAGTTTCCTTCTAAATGTTCTTGCTCTCTCTAAATTAAAAGTCCCATTTACCTTATTCTTTTATTTCTTTGCTCTTTTTGAATCCTTAATCTCGTACTATATACTATTATAATAAGCAACATGATACGGAAGACTCTCTTGAAAAGAAAACATCATTTTATTAAAAAACATATAGTTCAGCTCAGATTTCTCTCTCATCCGGTGAGGCTTATATCAGATAAAAGCATCTCTACTTTTGTTAAGAATATTTCGTTACAAATGCATCGATTATTTAAAAGTTTTGAATAAAAGTTATGCTTTCAATTCAATTCATGGGCAAAGTTATTTCACTGAGAAATTCAACCCGCCTTTTTATTTTCCTTTTCTTTGTGCTGATTTAATGATGCCTATTTTTATTTCCTCTGCGTGATCCGATTTCTCTAAATTTGCTAGAGCCAAAATAAAAAGGCATCTCTCCGTTTTTTCGGTTTTCGAATTCTGTTCACGGCCTTTTCATTTTTATATATCTTAATAAAATAATTTTAGAAAACTGTGAATTCCGCTTTAAGAATTGAGATCCAGCCCCTGAAAACAGCATTCAACTTATTTTTGAGCCAGTTAATGTAGTTTACGATTGTGAAGGGGGGAGGAGGATGTTTAAGCAAAAGAAATTTAAACACCTTTTGCCGCACGATTTCTGAAAGCAAGCCTTTATTGAATAAATTTATTAAATATTATTTCTTTTTCTTTTCTTATAACAGCGCTCAGGCTTTGGACTGGATTATGAGCCGAATGATCCCTTTAGAATACTGATCTTTACATTCACATTATTCCTGACTGCTAATCGTATTCTAGTTTTTGCAGACTTTTTTCCCTCTAACATAAAAATTTTAAATTATGAACTACTTATTGTCACTTGTCCTTAAAATGAAAATTTAAAATTATAAACTATTTACAAAAGTGTTACAAGAAACTGCAAAATGTCTCATAATTCACAGACAATACAGTTCCTATCATTTAATACTTAATTGTACAAAAACTATTTTTTAGAAATCCAGAAGGCAAATATGAGTAAATATTACGAACTGATAACTTATGCATGAAAGACTGTAGAATTTGTCTTTCTTAAGGATTGTAAAACTAAATGAAGGATGCAAAAAATCGGAATGGTTTATTTTAATAAATTGTACTGAAGTAAGTCGACCGAGTTCCACTCCAAATATATATTAAATGCTAAATATTAATCTTATATGAGATTTAAATTTGTTTTTATGAGTTAAAGGGAAGTTTAAAAATATGTGCTTTACTCATACGCGGTTAGTTCGACAAGTAGAAAAATGTGTAAACACAAAAATAAAAGCAGCAATAATGTAGAAGTTTGATAATAAAATGTAAATAACACGACAAAATAGAAAATATTTTAAACACGAGTGAAAAGGAAATATTTGCGAGGAAATTGAAAATGCATGATAGTTCAAGTAAATTGTAGCATCACACAATAATAAAGCTGAAACATTTCACGAGTGTTTCTTAGCATACAAAGCTTAAAAAGGAAAAGCGATATGAAAATTAAAATAAGCAAAGAAAAGATAATGAAAATATACACATTTCTGTCGAATCAGAGAACGGCGTATGCATGTTTTCTTTAATTAAATTTTATTTTATTTCTTTATTTAATTCATTTTCTGTGGCAACAGTAGCCAAATTTAATTTTTTTTTATCATGGAAAGATTTTTCTTACTTTTTTTTTATTATTTTAAGATTTCTAAAGCATCTTTTCCCATACCAACAGCAAATGGCAAAGCTAAAAATATTTTTAATGCAATTTTTGAATTCAGGTATGATCAAACTAAGCTGTGTTCCCGGATTACGTTTAAAAGATCTAATCTTTCTGTAGCTTCCAGAATTAGAAATACAGAGAAATAGAAAAAGTTAGAAAACTGAAAATTTCTGATAAATTTCTAGAGCTTTTGTATGATTTGGATATTTTAGTACTAAGTCATAAATAAATGCCTTTCAAATACCTAATTCCAATGACATCAATCTTTCGAAAGTTAGAAACTGCAAATCGGAAGCTTTCACTTAATTTTTCATGTAGTTATTTTAAGTGAGATTGCACCATATATAACTGCTTCCATTTCTACCGTGAAACAAAATCACTGTTTGAATAATTTATTCTTCACAGTCTGATTAATTACTATTATTTTTTGTTTCCCTCCAAATGTTGCTGATATTTTCCTCTTCAAATCTAAATTTTCATATTTCTAACTTTTTGCAAAGAAAAAGATAATTCTTTCTTAACATATCATTTCATTATTTCTTTCTTATTTTCTTACTTTTTCTTATCTTTCTTCTTATTTTTTTTATTTCTTACATTTATTTAATTTAGTTACGCAAAGCATACAAAAGCTATCTGCTTAAGGAGAGAGATGTTTTCATGGAGAATTTTCTAAAGAAGACTGGCTCGTACTTACACTATACATAGCAAAATCTATGACTAAACCCATGCAACAACCCATAAGTCGGGACTCAAATTTAGATTAATCTCTCTATTAAGTGTGCAACTTTATGTAGAGTTATAATTTTTGAGTTTGAAAATTATTGATGCGGTGGCATGCACCTCCTGGGTAAATTCAAGCTACCAAGTTCATTACCACAAATGCAAATCAACACCAGTACCTTAGTTCCATTAATAAAATTACAGTACTGTGAAATCGGCTTCTTTTTGCTTGCCAATAAATTTCAGATAAAATACTTCATTATCATTTAAAAATACAGCTAATATGTTGAATACTTATGAACTAAAGAATGAATAAATAAAAATGGTAATAATTACTTAAACTAGAATGAAAGGCAATTTGTATTTCGAAAGTTATTCAAAACTTATTTATATCTACAGTAATTCAAGCTGCATTCATCTTTCACAATATGATACCGTTTATGACCTCTTTATGTGCTATTTCAACCATTAACAGAAGGAAATGTTTCGGAAGTTTAGTTGAATCGATTACGTTATGATCAAATTATCTTCGAATTCCTTTTGATCATTGTGACACTTTTCATATTTAATCAATGTTCTAAAACTTCTATTTAAAACTTCTCATCAGCAGATATCTGGGAATATCCAAAACGTAAAAGAAAAAATAAAGATCTCAAAATTAATTAGAGAGGAATTGAGGCCAAATAATAAATAGCTTTATTCGTAAGCATCTTACTATTACACTGTGTTGTAAGTAAAAATGAAGTTCATAAGGTATTTTCTCCCTTCTTCCAGCGTTCCTTCGTGGTGTAATGGAGCACACTTGACGTGTATTCGACAGGTCCAGGTCCGAGTCTCGGAGAGGGCATTGCATATTTTCATATCTCCCGCATTAAAAAAAATCATGACTCTGCAATATATAAATTATACCTTATACCTTATTGCAATACAGTGTAATACTGAGATGTTTGAGAAGAGCATAGAAGGCATATTTGTATTGTGAAAAGACTTTTATGCATTCAACGTATAGCTCTTCTATTAAACCGTGTATCGATTTCTGCATATTAAAGATTATCACTTATTACTTCAATGTAGATTGAAATGAATATCAAAGTATTATAAATTTCAAGAGACTTTGCCTAAGAAAATGCATATTTTTAAAAATAACATTATTTATTGCACTAAGATGTATATTTTAATAACATTATTTATAGCATTAAAATTGCATTTAAAATGCATATTTTAATAATAACAACATAATAACGTAACTTATTTAATTTAGATGTTCTTAAGGTTTAAAACAAATTGTTCCCAGAAAAGAAAACTAAACTATCTGACTTACTCAAGAATTCCTCCCAAATAACCGAAAATTTTGTGACATTATCTAAATTTAAAAAGTGAAATTTTGTTCATATAATTAATGCAGGTGTAATGTATATTTTAATTTTATAACAGTTAAGTTTATGCCTTTTTCCTATTCTTCCTAGCTTCAGCTTACAACTCCCTACCAGAATGAGTTTTTAGAATCGCGTTAAACGCAAATGAGAAGTAAAATGATATTTAAGGCAAGTTCAGCTGACTTCGTCAGGGAGAGTTAAGATTTCTGAATAGCGCGCGTTTGCCTTTGATCTACGTCTCTCTAAGCTGTTACTACGCTCGACACGTAGTCGAGAGGTCCGAAGTTCTAGTCCCGGCTAGGGCATTGATCATTTGTAACATCTCCTGTTTCGAAATAACATAACGTGTCTACAATGGCACCTGAACTAAAAAAGGCGGTGTGTGTTGATTCTCCGCCACAAGATTTGGCGACTGGGGTCCCTTAATTCCCAGTTGCGCTTTAAAAGAGGGAGTATGTAAGGTATTTCTCCCGCCTTCTTAGCTGGCCTTCGTGATGTAATGGTCAGCCCACTCGGCACACATTCGAGAGGTTCGAGGTTCGAGGTTCGAGTTCCGGCGAGGATATTGCTGATTTTTCACATCTCTTGCTTCGAAATAACTTAATGACTCTACAAAGTAAATTAATAAAATGTATGAAAGCCATACCAGATTCAGAATATTTCTTTTAATTTACGAGTTAGAATGAGTTGCTTAAATAATATTTCGTAAAAGGATTATTTCAAAGTTTTAGTATGGCTTCCTATAAGATAAAAGATATAGCGTCGATTCTAATCTTTTAAATTGCAGTAGTTAAATTAATACTTTAATTTAATTAAATTAATAAATTCTAAATGAATACTAATCAGTGATGTTTTCTTGACTGCAAATATTAAGTGAGGAGTAATAAACAGAGAAAATATTTCATGTATATTGCATAATAAATAAAAAAATTCAAAATATTTCTCCTGTAATATTTTGCACTCATTTTCCGATATTTAATAAATGAATGTAGCTGTTTCTAAAATCTAATGAAAATGATTCGTTATCCAATAAAAATAATTTAGAACTTCAGATGCACAAGTCCAAAATAAACTGTTTTGAATGGATTTTGCATACGATGCAACGAAGTTTCATCACAAAATATAAATCCTCTAACGGTTATGTTTTACACAATGTATCTGAAATACGATTCATTTCATTTCCCTGAAGACATTTTATCTTTTTATACAAAGGCACAGAAAATGTTTAAAAATATACTCGTACTTTATTATTCGGAAACAAAAATGGGCTAAATGAAATAAAAAATAAAGGGAAACATATCTTTTTTCTCTCCCTTTCTCTTCCTATTTTATTCAGTTTCTTAATAAGTAAAAGATTCTTATCCTCTTATAAGTGCTATCTTCTTGAATGTTTCCACCTCATTTCCTGATCACGATGATTTCAGAGAAAGAATCCTACGCCTTATATCCTTCACATTAACTTCTCAAGACTTTGGCATCAACAAATTTTAAATGCCTTTGTTTCACAAAACCATTTCAGTTACGAAGACGCATGTTTTGCCCGTGATCCGTAGACGATTTCACAGGCGTGTGCAGTTAGGCTAACCAACATAACATTCATAGTAGCCATAAGCTAATGAGATGAATTCTTTCTTTCAGGCATTTTCTCCTTAGAAGTAAACTGTCCTTATAAAAATAGATGAGAGATAAAAAAAATTAACATTTAATAACATTGAATTTAAAAAAATTCATGATCTTAAGCATGAAAATAAGTACCCAATTAACAACGTTTGCCCCAATATGATAAATTTTTAGACCCAAGCGACAAGGTAAAAGATATTCAAATGACAGAGCTATTTTAAAAGCAAGGCTGAGAAAGTGAATAGATTAAGAATTTACAACTTGCAACCTCCTTTTTACGTTTATTATGTTTTCGAGGAATGAAGCCAATTGCTTTTTTGAATAAAGTGTCCATAAAATTATCTACCGTCTCATTCCATCGTTGATGTAACGCAGAATCTGTTGCATATTAAAATATCTAGGATTCCATTTACATCTTGCCTGTAAGACTAGATGCAGAACAAATAAAAGACTCTTCCCTTAAGCCATTTATGTTCCAGTAAATTGTTATTTTCCAGGCTAATAGCCGTCATTTCGAAGATTTTATTATGCACCAAGCTTCTGAAGATTAAAATGTGTGGCGGATTTTGTGTTAATACATTTGACCTACATTTACTGTATTTGACGCCAGTAAGTTTCTGTTCAGATTCCAGTAATCTGAATGATTTAAGGTTTAGCCGACATTAGAAATTTAATGTTACGTTCAGGATATTTATGCGAGTCGAAGCTTAATTATGGTATTGATCTAAGAAGATAAAATTTCATTGCGTCAGAGTTTTCTTTTATTTATTATGCTGCTATGGATACAGATAAAAGCAATAAAAGTAAATTACTGAAATGCTATTGTAACAGGCGCGAACATACTTTTAAGATACGTAAAGTCTTGCACTGATTTGGTATCCTAATTGTATTAGTTATATTTTAATCTAACTTCAGTAAAAATAATAACTATATCTAAAGAAAGTGCTCGGAACATGTGTGAAAAGACTTGAGTTTGGAAATCCATGTATTAAGAGCAGAGACTTAAAAGAACTTTGTGATATCTATAATTACTTGAAAAATACCTCTTTCTATTTACTTGATTCGAACAAAGCTTTAAGAAGCTTGCTACAGTTTACGGCAGACTCTACATTTGGCTGTAAGTAAGTAGTTATAATTACTCAGTCAGACTGCTCTAAGTAACTTTGGGTTACAGAAGGTCAAAACTGGTAAATTTAAGTTGTTCCAGGGCCTCTCGTTATTAGATTTTAAAGACATCATCACAGAAACTAATCTACTACCAATTTGGGAACAATTTTCTGAGACCTAGCTTCAGTTAACACTATCAATTAGAACCAGCAATGAAACGTCCTTATTTTGTTGCTGGTAAGTTCTGAAATTTGACTCTCTCTAAACGAAATGTAACCCTAGAAAAGAAAGGAAAACAGAAAGAACATAATTCTAAAGTAAAACAGAAAAGTGTAAGACCATAACTAAAATTTTAGAATACACTGGGGAGTAAAACAATTAAATTCAAATTAGACATTTGTTGGAGATAGGCACAGATAAATTAATTATTTATGAAATACATATGCTTTAAAAAATCTGAGTGAAAATGCCTATGCAATTAATTCTAGAACGCTTTCACTAGAACGTTTTCCTAACTCGTTTTAACGAAGCTTAAGCCTTACTTGAGAAACTGTGACAACGCAACTTTTTTTTAGACTTAAACTTTATTTGAGACACATATTCCTTTCTACAACTACAATTAGTTAAAATTTAAAAAATGACTACAGAGGGATAAAAAATTCGGATATCAGTACAACAATAGCAATAGCAAATGCATTATATTAAAATAATTTCTCGCTCTTTTCCCCTGTTTTCATTATTTGTTCATTTTCATTCATTTCCTGGCAGGAATCTTGCTTATGTTGTCAGGAAAATGTTCCCCTTTATATTCATTACAAAAATAGTAAAAATCAAATAATCTTAAAATAAAGATAAGATCTTCAGGTTAAATTTGAAAATTATTAAGCTGTCTGCTTATTTACTTTGACGTTTTTAATTTCTCTTGGACTGTACTCAAGGGCTCAGTATAATAATAGTTAATGAAAACTGCAAATAATTAGCCTATTTAAAATTTTTTTAATCTACTCACTTGCGTCTGAAATCCTTATTAGGTATTCATCACTTTTACACCCGTTCACGATAATTTCTCTTCGGACAAAATTATGAATTCATGTCATACAAATTAACCTTAATTTTTCAGACTTAGTCTACATCTCATATGCATATCTGATGCACCTGTTTACTAAGCGACTGTTTTTAAGACAAGGAAAATTACATTAAAACACTTTTCGTGCCATTTCTGTAAATAAGAGAGATTTTGGCTTCTACTCCGCATTAGAAATGTATATTGGCATATGCAAGTATTGTATGTTTTGCTGTAAATGAAGAAATTATTTATAATTTTAATTAAAAAATAATCATTTTAAGTGATAAATTACAGCTTGCACGTCTAATATCTAATTACAGCTTGCACGTTACGAAAAAGGCTGATATACAAAAATACAACACTTTAAATAAAAGTTTCTAAAACTTTTTACATTTTTTGGTTACTAAGCAAAATGATTTCCTTTTGTTTTGTGGTAACATCTCTGTCAGTGTGCTGTGAAAGACAAACGATTACTGGGTTGAATGTTACAAGGATAATAACCATCAGTTTTCTGGTATAATCACAAGTACCCGATTCGAGTTTGGAATTGGATTCGTTTTCGTTAGTATTTCTGAACTAACATATTCTGAGCCGTAAATAAGGCAATGATATCGATCCTGTGGACAGGTCACTGAATCACAGTTTTGTAAACGATAACACAGCTACTGTCACCAAGGAAGAGAAAGAAAACTGAAGTATAAATAAATGAAATATCAGTCCTTGTTTTAAAAGTGTGAATATATTTTTGCGACAGAAAAAAAGTAAGTCATGACATTTTTAAAGAAAATGTTATAAATGAACATACATTATTAAAACCCAGAGCTTTCAGCAACAGAAAGGTATTAAATCTGATTATTTTAAAATGAGCCATAATGTTCCAAGATAAAAATTATCATTATAATTTTTTAGAAATCAGAAATTAATATTTCCATATTTACAGCTGCCTTTCCTTAAAACTTTAAATTACTAAATTTGTCAAGATGATGCATAACTAAGAGCGATCAACTATCCTAATGCCTCAGCAAGTTATGGAGGGAATAACGGGACAAATCAAGATTATGAAAAAACGCTTCTTGTTTTAAAATGTTTATGACTTTCATAATGAAAATCATAAATTCTAAACTAAATATTTTTGTTTGAAAGAAACAAGAGATTACTTTTAACATCGAACTGTGCAGGTTAAATATTAAAACAACCGTAATAAACACGATTGTTTTCTAAAACTGCAGCGAGTTTAGAATCAAAATTTCAATTACGACACTTCAGGGAAAAACGTATAGCAAACTTCCTCTACGTGATTGGTCAAAAGTTACCGTTCTTCGCCAACCTACTCCACATTTTTATTTACTGAAAGCTTCTTTCCCTCTCCCAAAACAAAAACCTCTCTCTCCGAACTACGGGAAATGCGATGTGTACGTGAGGGATCAACGAAAGCAGTAATAACTTCTACGTTATATAAACAATTGGCAACAGTTTCCAGAAATAATCTAAAGAATAAAAAAGAACAAGCGAGCAACGGTTATAAAATCTTTTTTAAGGGGGGAAGTGATCAGTTGAATTCTTTGATAAGAAGCTGTCTAATCATGAATAAACTGCGTTAATCATTCTCTGTACAAACATAGCATATTAGTATGAGAGTATATCGTCAATGAAAGATGGCTGTCTTCTCGTAAGGTACCTGGGGTCAACCAGTGGCAAAGTCGCTGAACATTGACTGTTCGACCTGGGTTCAATTCCAAGTGAATGGGCTGACTGCAAGACGGTTTATTAGTTTTCCCATGCATAACGTGAGGAAGGGACAGTGTTCGTTAGACTGTCCTCCACAAAGGCATCCTTCGCCTTAGGCTGATAACCATCTCTTCCTTGCTATAATCAAATAAACCAAATCAGTTCTTGGGGTTCTTGTTTAAGATCAATATTCTAAATACGTTAGCTCATTTCCTTACAGTTAGCGTCAAGTTTTGTGACGTAAATAAAACAGTTTATTTAAAGAAGATAAATGATGCTGAAGGCAAATCAAGTGTTGTTATTTTTTTGACATTAAGAGTTTTGTAGTCTTAAGACATTCATTTTGACATTTTTACGGAATGCTTATATTTTTAAGGAATTTTATATCCTTACGGAATAATATAAATCAATATTCTTACGAAACAGTGCATTCATTTGAGTAAAACTGGAGTTCCACCCTACATACTACCTAGAAATGAATTACATGCATGCGGTATGTCAAAATTATGACAGCTCTTAAACGAAATATTCTCTATATGTTCAATCTAGGTTTAAAATTTTCATTCCATATGATCGTTAACCTAATTTTGACATATCCAGTGTATTTATATATGTACATGAACAATGGAAATCTATGACTATCAACAGGAAATTTAGAATGAGAGGGGACCACTAATTAGTGCTTTCACGAAACGAAATCAGAATAAATGTACGACTATTTACTTCTATATTTGATATATCATTTGCAGTTAAAGCAATTTCGAAGCATTTAAGTGAACGTTACACTAAAGCTTATGTCTAATTAATTGATCAAAGCAGTAATGCTTATAATCAATGTAAATTTAAAGTAACGGCGCAGAATAAAAGTTATACAAGTAAAGACTGGGTTAAAAAAAAGATACACAATACGGATTTTTAACTAGTTTCCCATTTAGTATTACAATCTTCAAATTATATTTACTTTATTAGAAACGACAGTATTCATTAGAATTAAGTCATTAAGTAAATGTTTTATATTAATCAGTAGCATAACGCACAAAAAGTCCACTTCAGATTAATAATCCTAGATATAATAATCCTCCAGGGTGCTCTCGATTAAAATTGGTTAGAAACCAGGCAGAAAGCTCTCGTGTGCTTCTGTCCTAATTAAGTAATCCAATTCAATACTGAATACAGCATTTTATGCACATAATTGTAAAAGACATTCATTTTTCCTGACACAAAGCTAAAATAAAATCAAGTATGTAAGAAAGCAGATTCTAATCCTAACTTCAGGAAAGCTGAAAAATGGGGCCAATATAAACGAGAAGAATGGACTGGAATGCCATATGGCTAAGAAGATTGTGGTTATCACCTAATCTGAGTTCCTCAGTACGAAAATAATGTATGAGAATTTGACGATTGCCCGCGGAAGATTGATTCAGAATTCATAAGCCCATGGCTTTGGAATAAGTGGAATATTATTGGTGTCCATAATGTGGTTATTAAGAGTCCAGAAATTTATTTGTATGACTAAAATGTGATTAACTATAAAACGTTTTTGAAAGATAAAAGAAGGATTTTGATTAGAAAAAGCGAACATATGCAGAAAGGTGCTGTTTGATCTGGTATAAAATATAATGATAAATCTGATATAAAATCTTTTGCAGAATGCATTTAAACGCCTAAGGATAGTTCTGGCGCATAGGCTGGTATTATTTCTTATATTAAACATGTTACGCACGAAAACATTGCCACTTAAATAGTTAAAATACCAGTTAAAATCACCACTTATAATTTTAAACAAATAGTCATTAAATCATGAAATGTTTTCAGGTAGAATATTAAACTTTTCTCCTAAGATTCTTTGACAATAAGAATACTTGTAATTTGGTTTCTTTTTATTTTCTTCTACATCATTTCTTGCATATTATAGTTGTATCAGCTGGAAAATGTCATATCAGTTAGTATCAAGTATCCAAAAGTTTTAAAATCGTCTGCGATTTATCTGAGACATTTTACATATTGTTGGAATAGCAAACAAAGCAAAGCAAACAAGAGCTGCTTTACAGAGATCCATCCTAATTTTTTTTAAAAATTGGGGAATGGAATCAGAGGATCCCATACCTGTCTTCTCCTATCACCGCTCTAAGAGCATATCCTTTAAATAAAAAATACGCGCTTTTATTCATTCGGATCTTTCTGTATATTTAAATATATCAGCATTTGTTTTAATCACATTGCTGAAAGATCATTCTGTATATTACACTCATTATGGAGATATTCTGAAAAATGACAGATTCTCTATTGATACTGCATCAGTTAAACATTTTATTAAAATTTTATTTTTACAGAATGTTTTGGAAATAAAATTCGTTTTTTTACATTAAGTTATTCGATGGATGGAGATGAATAACTAGCATCAAATATTATAGAATTGGGCAATCATCTTTGAGGATTTATGGATGTATTAAGTTGAAATTCAAGATTTAAGAAGTATATTTTTAATTTTAAGATGTTTAGCTTTCTGAAGCTTATCAATAAGAACGAAGTTTAAAATTTCTTTTGTAAAAAGCAATTTCCTTTTTTTATTATGATTTATTTTATAATAATGAATTTATTGTTATTATCAAATATTTTGAATGATATCAACTGAATTTGTGGCTACATCAAGAAGCCGAATAAAAAATTCAAAAATCATAAATATTTAAAATTTTGTTTTGATTTGACAGTTATTTCCTTTATTTAAAATGTCACTTTGATTTATAAATCGTAAACTAAATTTATGTATAGTTATTCTTTTCTTTTGTATTACTAATTTCACTTAAGTTCAAAGAAACTGCTTAAATTATTTACAGTTCCTTATACATTACATCTTTGGCGAAATTTCAGTGAACACTATTGTTTAAATAAGCAATATACACTCTGAAATTTTGACTTCAAGATGCATTTTGATAATATTATCAGATAATTTAGACCATGAGTTTAGCATTCATTTCTATTAAAAAAAATTAAGTGACTTGATTTTACTTTGCGTCAATGGATCTAAGAAAACTTCTGAACTACAGCAGAATCTTAACTCAAGTACATGCATGCATATATAGCCCTGTTTAAACTTAAGTTAGAAACCATAAGATAATGGGGTATTTATAATTCTGCTTGATATGAAACGGAATTGTTATACTGATTGTTTAACCCACAATGAATGGTTTCACCAGATTCTATTGACTCCTCCGCGCTCAAGCGTTATCTTCCGAACACCCCTGCTTCTCCGACCAAAGTCGGAACATCCTAGAGGACTAGGTAGAATCCAAACAGAATATCCATCGACCCGGATCTCAACACAAAATCGAAATATTCTCTTCACCGAATTGTTTCTTAAGATAGCAAAAGAAACGAGAAACACAATAAGAAAACGGAAAAAGGTCACGGCGTTTTTTTCACTTAATAAAAAAGACCACAAAATGAATAAAATAATAAAAATTGAAAAAAAAAAGAAATGAAGAAGTTATGAAACAAGTTAAAAGCAAATGTGTGTTGTCAAAATTTACCCTGTCTTTCCACAGAGAGAATTTTTTAGCCAGTTAATGGAAGTTCTGTTGAAAAATGGAAGAAACTTTTGCAAGACCTAAGGTAAGAAAAACGGAGAGGGGCCTAAAAAATTAGGTTTATTTCATTAAAATGCGTCAGCTTACGCCAGCTGCTAGCTTATTGGCTGAAGAAAAGCGACTATTACAGGGACTGTGTCACGTGAGCCATCTCCTCCAATGAGGAACATACTCCTAGGAGTGTATCTTAGCTACTCTGGTTTACCGAAATTTCTCCACCAGTTATAGTTATGGTCGTTCTTGCGAAGCGCTTTTATTATGCATGGACAAATTTTTTAGCTTGAGCTGTTCACCTGGATCTTCACATTGTCATAAAAAATAAATTTTAAATGAATGCTTATCAAAAACACTTTTTTCCCTCTCTTGCTCAAGCTTAATAATATGGAATAAAAATGCAATGACTTACTACCAAAATTTTGCATTATTGCCGCATTTTCTTATATATGGAAATAAGCAGAAGCACTCATGCAATCAATCTGTTCTGTAGCAGCGTTTCGCATAAATCGGGGGAGGGTGAATATTAGGATTTCGCAGTTGTGACCGATCTACTAGTGTACGGCATATTTGTCATAAATTTTATTTTTACTGTAGCATACTTATATCCCTAACAACAGTTATGTGGAAACAGTTTTATTAAAATTATGCAGGAAATCATACCCGAACCGGAACAGAGTTTTGATCATAAATGCCATGATTTTTTTAGCTTAAAACTTTTCTTCCTTGATACATCAAAACATGTACCTATGAAATATTAAAGAAATAAGTTTTTTGTTTAAATTAACATTTATTTAATTAAATTAAGTAATTTTAACAAGAATAAAACCTAAGGGAAAACTTAGTTTTCATTTTTGCTTAAATTATTTAAAGGTCTTTTTAACAATTTTTTTTAATTTCATTATTTTTAATTCCCTTGAATAGTTTCCGAAGAACATTGTTTCATAAATTTTAAATTAAGTAAATATATCATTTAATCTTATTTAACACAAATAGTTTTCTAGTCCAACAAAACATCAAAGCATCTTTTTATTGAAGGTCACAAAACAAAGAATGCTTATAAATAAAATTTATTTTAACGCGATGTAGAAAACAGTTTAACTCCGATACTTGTGCTTTTAACACTCTTACCGAAAGAATGTCATAAAAGAAAATATTGCATTCTGAACATAAGAATCACTCAAATCTATTTAATGTCATTAACAATAAGAAAAGAACTTCTAGCCATCAAATAATATTTTTGAATTACTATTTCGATGGCCTCCACTCGATCTTTGAAGATGCTGATATTTCAGATGTATGTATTTAAACATTATTAGAATAATGCTGAAATAATTGAGTTGAACAACTCTGAGATAATTGAATTGAATTCTTAAGATAAGTGAATATATTTAAAATTCTGAACTTCTAATGAAATTGGTTTTACACTTTTTTTACTTAAAGGGAGGTACGAACCCATTAAGCCACTTCAAAAATAAAGCTATTTATAAGCATTTAATTTTCAATGGAATTTATCTGTAACTATGGACTTAGATCATTATGCTTCATAAGGATAAGAATTAATTTTAAGAAACTGTTTTAAAATAAGTTTTAAATTCGTAATAGATTGAGAATTCTGCAAAGCGAATTTTTAAAAGTGTGAAAAATAATAAAGGCTTATTTCGTTAGAAATTATCTGGACTCTTTTCAAACTTTTTACAGAATTATGGAATGGAGCAATAAATATATATTATCTTCGACTATTATACATTCCTTTTTGATATATCAGAAGCCTCATAAAAAGAGTGAAAGGTACTTGCATATATGGCTTAGAGGATATCAAATATTCTGCAGAAAGCAGTATGTCATTTAGAATATTGGCCCGCTTGTACCTCGTACGAATTAATGGGAAACGGGAAAGATAGATGGCGAAAGAGACTTTTGGATATTATCCAAACTATTGTTTCTCAGCAAACGTTTTATAAATTATTTCAGTCAAAATTTGCTAGAGACGATTGTGCATTTCACAGCTGGAACCTACACAAACGTTTTTCTAAATTTTTGCTTATCATTTTTGCTTATTATTTTGGCTATTTTTGCTTTACAGCTTGATCTCCTAAGCAGTTAAAATATATTAAACAGAGCTCTTTATTTATATTTATTTTTTAAACTTTTGCAATATATGAAATCAAGTAACTGGCTGACCCGTTGTTGGCTTAAAAAAAAGGAAAAGAAATAAATGGCGATTTTCTTTTATTCAGCAAGTCTATTTTATGAGATGCAGCATTTCTAAGGAAATATATGTTGTGTTACATTAGGGTGTTGTATGATTTTAATTAAGGATTATCTGCCAAGGGACGGTTGCCTTCGTGGAGAATTTTTTAACTGATTTTCAAATTTCTAATTTCCAACTAACCAGGTAAAAACACGGTTAGAGTAAAAAACGCGCTTGTAAATTTGGTAGAAATATCTGAGTAAATTTCTTGGTTTTAGGTCACTAGAATTCTACGACTATAAAATAAAGCCTATATTTCCATTTTGAATAATAATAATAATACGAATAATAATAGAAACAGGAATATGAATGAAATAGAAAGGATTATAATTAATTATTTTAATGCATTTCGGTATTAATTTTATCTTTTTACGGTGCTTACAATAAAGCTATTGGGGCCTTTGCATTAATGCCACGTACACTTTTCTTTTTCGTGTCAACAATTACATGCAATACATGCAGTTCGATTTAGTGATTCTCACATGCAGAATGTTTTCTATTTTCTTAATAAGGTTTCAATGCTTGTCCCAAGAATAAATTTTACATTTAATATGTTTTTTAAGAAAAAATAAATAAATACTAATTTTTCATAACCATCAAAGAAACAAGCCAAAACAAATATTTTGCAACTGATATAAAAATCAAGTTCATCTTCAACTCCTGAATTGCATTCAAACAGATCAGGCCGTATTTGTTTTTCTTTTCAAAACCGCATTCATTTTACTAGGTTTAAGCAAGCTTAAAATACGCACCTGTACAAAAAATCTACATACTACACGTAAAAGCTAAACAACTGCACATAAAACCCGCCTAATATAAGAACAAATAGAGCAGCTGCACATAAAGCCTGTATTAGGTTTTGCTTCGACACTTGCTCATAAAAAAATCATTTTAATGGCCACGCGCTTTGCTAGTTTGTTTTAAAATCTTCTCAAGCTCTTGGAATAAGCCGTACCTTCCACTTGGACTTGCCCAGAAAATCAATGTTGTCTGTCTGGAGCTTACTTACAGGCATCTGTAATGCTGTGCTGGATATCGAATAAGATTACAGAATACTCAGAAGTTTCGCACGGAACATAATCTATGCATTTCGTGATTGCTATTTCTTACCTCTCACGACATATAGTGCATTTCGGTGCTGGCATTTATTGAACGCAGTATTATAAAATGAGATAATTTTTCCAATAATTTTTTCTAAAGTTATGTTTTTTTAACCAAGAGATTGTATCATTTTATTTGTAAATATATTATATTATGACTTTTTCTCTGCTTTTAAATTACAACTTTATAAAAGAATCACCAACCTGATGTTATTCATATTTCTAGATTTCTAATCGAACTACTGGAATGTTTATCAATACGTTTTGTCTGAATAAGTACAGAGACCTTAGATGTGCCACTCAATGTAAATCATGACTAAAATTTGATTTATAGTAAATCAAGAGGAGCACTAAAATTTTCATTCTAAAGCTTCTTGTTATTGGGCCTATATGTTTTATTTAACATTCAGTCAGTGCTGTACACTAAATAAAAATATATCAAACATCCATAATGCAATTTTTCAACACTATACCAACGCGTTCGAGTCTGAAATGAATATTTAATACT
Source organism: Stegodyphus mimosarum (assembly GCA_000611955.2). NCBI lineage: Eukaryota > Metazoa > Arthropoda > Arachnida > Araneae > Eresidae > Stegodyphus > Stegodyphus mimosarum. The sequence goes on along the minus strand of KK120168.1, from coordinate 124,811 downwards.
TGTAATTTTCTTTAAATATTTGTGTGCCAAGATTTTTGACGATTAAAAATTAGTTATCGATTCATTATATTTCATAAAAAATGTGCATGTGACGCAGCAATAAACTTAACTTATCTTTTAAGATTCTTTTTTTTAATTTTCCACTTGTGGAATATAAATAACAGTTTTCATAAGAATGCTTTAAAGATGAAATAAAGCTGCATTTGAGAATTAATCAAATGAGTCTGTTATAATCAGTAAAACGAGTTGTAATTCTTAACTAAACTGGCTAAAACACATCAGGATTAATTATCTCATTTTCTGTAATTCTTTAAAGCAATGTTTTAAAATTTTCAAAATAGCGTTACAACATTTAAAAATTTATAACTTGCAAAATTCAACTTTTATATTGAGTTCATGAGTTTTGTCAACGATTAAAACTCATTCATATGTATCTCTTGTATTCATAGTTCTAATGAATTATTTAGCATGAATCTCTAAATGTAAATGTTTGTTTCACAGGAATTAGCTCTTGTTAATGCTTATTTTTTCTTGCAAAGTATTTAGACGTTTAACTTGCTGGGAAATTGTGCAATTTATCTAGAAATGAGAAATTTTCCGGGAAAAATCTTATGAAATGTTTTAAAGTTTTTCTCAGTGCTTACTTTTAAAAGCAGAACAGCGATAAAAATCATAGCTATCTGCTAATAACTAAGAATATTTAAGTAGAAGAGATTCAGCTCTTTTAAATATACATGGTTATCAAGTATCTAACTAAGTTTTTAAGATGACTAAGAACAGAATGAAGCAGTCAAAATAATTCCGTGTCTGACAATAAAGATGTTTGGTTAGGTTATTCGAATATGGTAAAGCAAGGAAGGGCTATTAACCTGAAGGGATGCCTTCATGGAGGACCGTTACAAACAAAACTGGCTCGTATTCAATTACAGGTGAGGAAACACACACACACACACAAAAACATGCAGCCAGTCTGTTTGCCTAGGATCGAACCCAAGTCCAACTCCCAGTATTATTTATTTATTACTTGCTCCACCATTTGGCGTTATCTGGAAAGGGAGGGATGCTCCGCAGAGAACTTTTTAAGGGATACTGGTTCGTATCTATGTTACACATGGCGAAAACCACAAAACGGTTATACAGCCAACCCATTCGCCGGGTCTTGAACCCCGGACAGAACAACCACTCTTCAGCGGCTTTTGCCGCTCGACCTCTGGTGAGCCGAACTCCCAGTATTCACCGGTCTTAATTACTCGGCTACTAGCTGGGGCTTGGTTGATTGGTTAAATGCTTAAAGGAAAGCACACGACCGCTGTCCGCCTTAGGAAGAATGCGTTTGCAGTGGATTTTCTCATAAAAACTGATTCTATGCACAAGAAGAATATAGACTTCGTTTAATTAAATCTAATATGAAAGAACAACTACCTTATCAAAATCATTTAATCTTATCTATGATAGAAAATTATATAAGCTTAAATTAAATGGTAATGATAAATATTGGACATTTATTCAAGAAAAAGCTTCTATCAAACAAATGGCAAATGGGTAGTAAACTTAGATTAACTGAGATATATACGTTGTTTATAATTAAACCTGCTTCACAACTAACAGAACTAATTGATTATTATTATTTTTATTATTGTTGGCAAAAACCACGAAAAAGAGATAATTTTAGATGAAACCTGTTAAGGGCCAGATTTGAAGTAAATAAATTAGTTTTGTCCAGGATTGAATTTATATTCGGCCTATAATTTAGTATGACAATTTTCTACGCTTCATTTACTAGGTGCATTGTAAAACCAGATATAAGTAAATACATTTCTGAATCTATTTTAAAAATCAGCTTTTATTTTCTTTTTATATAAGTAATAATGAATAACCAGAGATAATTTTTATTGCCTTCCCCTTTTAATTTAATTATGTATATGATATATATCAATAAAATGCTTTTTTAAGAAATTAGAAAGGACATCGAAGAGCAGTAAATAATAAAAAAACAGAACCCTGATTTTGTTTAATGCATACTTACAACGAAGCCACATTTAATTCAGCTTTTATTTAAAATTAGCTCTACATTTCACGAGAAGTCTCTAGAAAAACTAGTCGCTGTTGCTACAATAGGTCGCGAATTTTTTTAAAGGCTTTTTTGGAAAGAGAATAAAGTTTTATACTGTTTATAATATATAGTAGATTTGTACATGTTCGTACTCGCTTTTCACCTCCTAACTCATATAACGTTTCGTAGAAGGCTACAGATTAAAATTTTGTATTTAATGTTGCTTAAATTTTAAAACAGAAAATAAATTCACACAGCTTATTTTAATAACATCTGCGATATGCTCCTCTAAAAATATGCCGCCATACTTTATATTTTTAATACAAAAATCATATAACGTTAAAAGATGTTTAATGTAACACTCTTCCATCCGAATCTCTCATAGTAACAAAGAGGAAAAAATAAGGAATGCCACCATTGTAATTTTGAGGAAAATTCAATAAGCATAGCCGCGAGCACTTTGGCAAATAAATTGAGATTTTGCTTGTGGAACGTAATATGAATAAAAAGTAAATATGACGTTTTATAGTCGTTCAGCTATTATTTAGAAAGCATGAGGTGGAAAATATTAAATTTTAACTTAAAATAAATAAAAGCTGGTTACATCTGCTACACATTTTATTCTAGTTGAAGAATTTTACATTTAAAAAAGGTTTTGCATTAACGTATTCAGTGTTTGGAAAAAAGGTGGTTACAAACTTTATTTCTGAACTATGGATTCTAGACAAGCACTTCCAGTTACAATGCTTCTGAAATCAACGTAAGGATTTTATGAAAGTCGTTTCAACACTGCAGTTGAGAGGATTGCCTATATATCAAATCTACCATTTTATTTCAATTAGTGAAACAGTCATCATATTTTAACATGTGCATTAAGAAAACGTTTCCGCGCTTGTGGCTGAAAATTAACAGATATATGAATGGTTAATCAGTTTATGAGACTAGTTACAAGTTTAATAAAGATTGCTGTTTTACTTAATACGGAGGTTAAAAAAGCATTGCAACGAACAGCGTTTGTTTTGCAGCTCCTTCTTAAAGGTGATAGGAATCCCAAATTTTGCGCATCGGTAAGCACTAAAATGTGATCTAAGACAGTAAACTCGCTCTTGAATATCCCTGTGAGTTTTTCACATGAAATTATGGAACGATTTGTATCTAACCTACTGAAACATAGTGGATGTTCTACTATTTCTAAATTACCAAAGACAGTTCATAAATGATTGCAATTTTGTACATATAATTCCCATGCTTACTTTCTTAAGATAAATGACCCGAAATGCAGAAAAATAAGAACTTTCAAATAAGCAGCATCTTTGATATAATAGTATAAACTTAACTGACCGTCATTAACGAAACCAGCAAAGGCTTAATAGTGACAAACGCTGAAAGGTAAATACAGAGTTTGTGTTGATAAATTTACTCTTTCACCTACAGATGGAAAAAGCTCTTCCTTGTAATTAGCAGAGGAAACAGACATCCCCTGCTACTGATTATAACCCTTACTCACTAAAGCATAATTAATATTTCAGCCGGGATAGTGGATTCGCCCAACTGGAATAGTGGTTTCCGAAGCTCACTGCCGTACCGAAGGGCTCGGGTTCGAATCCCGGATAAGAAATAGATGTATGTAAACGTATAATTTTTTGCGGCATCGGGGCACTCTAGATGTACGTGCAGCTGAAGGTCCTCTCAAGAGGTTGATAGCAGAGGAAGAGGGGGTGAGAGACCCTCGGACCCATGCCCTCGGGGTGCTCTCCATCAAAAATGGAAGTGGAAATGAGCAAACGCGTACTGTCATCTGTATGGCGCCCATGGCTCTTGCCAAAGGCTGCGCAGTGTTGTACTCCTTCTCACGATGAATTTCGTGTGCTTCTCTGATGTTACTGTCAGAAAACTGAGATTTGGTCACTGCAATAACATATTTCAGTAAATAGAGCTTTTACTCTTCGAGAACCATTTAGAAATATATATAAATATAAGCCGGGCGACTTCAGTGCTGAAAAGCTTTTTCATAAAATTCTCTGCCTTATATTCATTAAAAACGTAATGTTTTATACATCTAGTTAAGGAATGAAAGCGTTTTAGTACATTTTTCAAGCACCCTGTATATCTAGAGGAACAAACATTTAAACATATACCAACCGACTTTCGTACTTCTTTCTAATAAATGAGATATAGCAAATAAATAAATATGATTTCCTAATGCTATAGTTTTAATAAAGTGAGTAAAAATTCCATTTATCCTTCGTTATAAGAACTAATGTTATAAATGATAAACTGATGCTTTTCTGCCATCGCATTGTGTTTTTATGAAACAATTAGTTTAATAAATTTTATTTTTAATAAGGTTAGCTTAGTACCCGGCGCTGTTTAAGAATTTTGCTGTGCTTAAAATCACCCGCGTATATAAATTTTCTGAAATTTCAGATCCTATTTTCGGATGCAATTAAATCATAACAACTAATATAAAATTTTGTTGTAAATTCAGCAATATGAATTGAAAGGTTTTGTAACTCATTTATAGTCCAGATTGCATAAATGGTGACTAAAAACTTTGGAAAACTTCCCTTAAGATAAAAAGAAAAGAAAAAACTTTTAATCCATTTCTTCGGCAGCTCTTAAGAGATACTAGTACAAAGCATTTAGTTCACGAATAATGCTGGCAAAGGACCAGCTGACACCACCGACCAAGATGATTTCATTCAAGGTCTCTCACATCTTTTCGAAGGTTTTTTTCTTCAAGGTCCATTTCCATCTGACCTATTTTATTTTACAATATTTTGTTGTGTTTTACAGTAAGAAAGCATCTTTAGTTTTTGTTTCCTACCGCCTACTCTCGTTCATGGACCATGACGCTTTTATTCAAAAATACCATATGAAGAAAAATAAGAGAATATTCTATAAATTCAATTTGGATTAAATTATTTAGAGCAAAGCATAATAAATAACATTTTGAAGGAGGTATTTATTGCTTTCAAAATTTTACAATTAATTTTAGGGAGATTAAATATGATACGATCATTCCATTCAGACTATTACTATTCTTTTTCAATATTCAGTAGCACTGTAATGTTAACGAAATCGCCCATGATAACTTTTCCAACGTTTAAAATATTTGGATTATAATTTGGATATCATCGACTACTTTGCTTCCTGCATCAGTATAATTCGGCATTAGTTTCGATTCTTAAGCCAAAAACACCGAGGTTCGATTTGTTTTATTTGATTATGGCAAAGTACGCGAGGGCTGTTTCCCTAAAGGGAGCACCTTTCAAGGAGGATTTTCTAATGGATTTCTAATTTCCATTAATTCTTTCTAATTTCTAATTTCTAATATTTGGGTATAAAAAGAGCTAGTTTAAAAGTGTACTTCACTAGTAATGATAAAAATGGTACAGGGTATTGTATTGCAAATTTCAAGAATGCTAAAAAGGCAAGTAATAAGGTGCTATAGATGTAATAAAAACTAGAAATTCCGTGCATTAGTCAGATATTTGCACATACTAGTTTTGTATGAATGGAACATGGAGCAACTAAATTTATACTAGTTTGCTTGCGTACTAGTTTGCTTAAGTTCGCCGTTCACTGTAATTCTTATAATTACTCTATACTGTACTAAGTCTTTAGATTGCGCACGAAATGCGCTGCAGCTCCGCATTGCAGAATACATGCTGTTTTGTTGACTAAAGTGCGGGTAGCTTTGTGAGTGAAATTCTTATATGACCTGGCAGATATCCTGTCCCAGGTCATATCCAGGACATCTGCCTGGTTATATAAGACTTTCACTCAGCCACGAAAACGTCTGTACAGCAGGCTGGTTTGCCGAATCGAAACCAGGTCGAACTACCAATCCTCAGCAATTTTACCTCTCGGACACTGGTGGGACGAAACAGCTAAGAACTTTTTTTGTAAGATATTTATCAAGTATCATTAAAATGATTTTGCTTCGACTAAATGCTGTACCTATAAATTCTGGATCTAAGTTTACATTCTGATAAATTCTGATCAATGCCGTCAGCCTTCTCGCCTTTATTTCATATAGTAAGCTCAGTTATATCTGCTATGAAAACACCTATACAGCAGCCTCGTTGGCCTGAAATTGAACTCAGGTCAAATTACAGTGTTCAGCTCCTTTACCACTCAGATGCTGGTAGGTCGAAACACTCAGAACCTTTTCCTTGTTTACTGGGTATTAGTAAAACGATTTTGCTTGGACTAAAAAACCTAGAAATTCCTATTATGTACCTTGAAATTCTCATTCTGCGTTTAGCGCACTGATAAATGAATTATCAGTTCCGCCAAACCTCCGTTTTTATTTCGTATCTTAAACTGAGCTAACTTTTAAATCACGTCTTAAAAAAGTGTAAATAGAGTGGACCATCAAATGAACTTAATTTGAAAAGGACAAAATTTAGCAACAGAAACTAGTTTTGTTTACCCTGTTTAATATAGCAAAATATACGATGGCTGTCTGCCTAACGGGAGAGACTTTGTGGAAAATATTTTACGGGAAACTTGCTTGCAATCTGTTACACATAGGAAAAACCAGGAACTCATCCATACAGACTATCCCTTCACCAGGGTTAGAATCAGTGTTTTTTGAATTCGAGCCTGTGTTTAACAGTCTTATCCATTCGGCCTCTGCTGAACTAACAGAAACGCAATATAAGTAAACACGCAGCCTGGAGCACGTTTATTTATTGCTAATGTTAATTTTTGTACCTTTGCGAATTACGTAAAATAGTATAAATTTCTAAGTATTCTGTTTGAAAGGGGGGAGTTCCTTTAAAAGGAAATTTTTGAAAATGAACAGATAAACAGTACTAGCACACCTTCAAATATTTGCACATGTCTATGAAGAGAACGATATACTTATATTACAGAGTCATTTGGATTTTAAAAGAAACTAGAGAAATCAGCAGTGCTTTCGCCCGGATTCGAACTCCGGCCGTTCCGATTGATGGCTGGAAGTGACTTTCCAATTATACACCTGCACGCCATAAAGAGGGGAAAAAAACCTTACAGTATAAGCATGACAAGCGTCACAGAGTAATTTATTGAAAGGGTTAAAATTAATTTTAACACCTTAGAGATACCGTTCATGTGAAATAATATATTATAGTATCTTCTAACTAAGGCTTAATTTCTCTCCCCCCAAAAAGAAATATTTAGACATTTTATATTCATAAGTGATGAAAAAGACAGAATCCATCTTGAGTGCAGAAGCAAAAGCAATTGGTATTCCACATTTGTTTCTCTTGAAACCTCTCAGGAATCCCATACATTACCCACCCAATTATGTTTGAATAATTATTTGCTTAAGGAGCCAAGAAATGACTCCTGGAGGAATTTAAAACTACGCAGGTCTCGTAGCAACAGTTTGCTAAATTGATACTGACACAAGCAACTACTCAAACAACTGCGCAGACTCAGTAATTTTCTATTGCGTAATCGATACTACAGCTGCCCATTACATCTATTCTGAGCTTATATGTCTCTAAATGATATCTGCTAACATATTACAATCTCTGACGACCGCAGTTCAGGTGTCATAACGATATCGCTGTTTAGCATTAGTTATATTAACTCTTAGTATCAGAGGAACTCTGCAAATCGCTGGACTGTGAATGACGTATTACGGATATGTTTCAGAGATATCACTGAGCATTTAGTTGTAGAGTTACAGAACATGAGGTTGTTGTACTAAAAACCTCATAGTATTACATAAAATTTTAATTTCACTTACTAATTTATTTTAATCTTGAGAAATGCATCACAATTAAAACTTAATGAGTTTTAAAAGGTTAAATAGAGAAATAGAGTTAGTTATGCTAATTTCTTGAGCTCTCTAATTATTACACTATAGTTATAGAAATTAACTATTTTGTGTAAATGATAGCGATAAATCTCTGCATGAATAGCTTATGGAGCTGAAAGACAAAAAATAGGGCATTATTTGCTCATAAATTTTCCTTCATGAAGTCTATCCACCAGACGCTGGATACTAAAGCTGCGGAAGTTTTCCATCATTAACGTCATTTGCCCACAATATATTTTTTTCCAAGTCGGTCCCATTCTTAAAGAGTATATGAACAAATTTCCCTTAAAATGTAATCCTCAGAGGCAACCTTCCTGTTAGACTGATAGCTAGTTCTAGTATGTAATCTTTGTCACATGTAATTAGGCAGTGAAATTCTTCATCAATATATCTGTTAAAACAACAAAATTATTTACTCCGTTCCTGAGGCATAATTTTTTTAAAAATAGGTGAATTCGGATTCTATCAGTTAGGAAGAAAAGCCTATGGTTTTACATTTTAAAATATCTTGTTTTAATTCGGTTTTTAACCCAGGACTTTCCTCTCGCGGACTATACGCTGCAATTGTGCTCTGGAAGTCGGCACCCTTTTCTCAGGCATTGTGTTTGATGGTAACCAGTTTCTCAGAACTTCTATTACACTAAACGCAAGATGAAATGTATTTTACGATTTTTACTTATACTTTTTATAGGTTATGACCGTGGAACTCTTCACACATCTTCTTCTGCTTGAAACAAAATATTTTCTGGCCGCGTGTAACATCAGTTGATACATTTCAATATTTTTAGCTTTTTTAACTAAGACGCTATTGTTAAACCTGGATTTGGACTGGGTCTCAGATCTGCTACTTAATTGTTTTATGAACTTGTTCTCAACCATTAAGTTAGCGAGGACCACAGTTCCCTCCCCACACTTGTCCTTTATTGTCCCTTCATGGTTCCAATTGGATACATTTTCACAGCTTAATTATAAATAAATAAAAATAAGTGTTTCCCCAATCATTATGTTTACAAACATTATCTTTAAGATACCAAGCATAACAGCTAAAATGAATTTTTTTGTGATCCAGTGTCCTTTATATCATCGAGGTGTAACTGGAAGCACGTCTGGCTAGCAATCTGGAGGTCTGAAGTTCAAATACCGGGAAAGGTTTAGTATATTTTCCATGCTTTCTACTTCGACAAACGTAATGAAAATATATTCCATCAATTATTTTAGTGAGAGAGATTTAGTATTATTAAAGTATAAAAGCTGATTCTTTTTCGTATTCTCCTGTTTCATTATTATAAAAAAACATTAACGGAAGAATCTTCTGCTTTTCTTTCCTTGGTGAATATATTTTGCAATTACAATCTCTAAATTATTGTTCAGTAAATAACAAATTAAATAAAGAAGCTCTTTACGCATAAATAAGTAGCTCAAGGAGCTTCACGTTCACATTCTGCTTTGAGTATGATTTTAAAACAGTTTCCAAACTTTCTTCTGAATATGTTTCCGTGAACGTTCGACGAAAAATGGCAGTGATATAAAAACTTTTTCGGATACGTTGGGTAAAGCAGATGCGCTCTTTAAGAATAAATTAGACGCATAAAAAATCCCTTTATTTTTAGTAAGTCCTTTTGAACAAAGCATTAGACTCACCTATCTCTAGAAAAGTTTATTTTTAAAAATAAATGCCTTATCATTGTCATAAATATCTCATGGCTAAATTATGTATAGACTATATAGATCCGCTGTACAGAAAGGTAAAAATCACTTCTCAAAAATTAATCTGATCATTATTTGGAAATTAGTTATGAACTGCGAAGGTGCAATTCGTCAGCACCAATAATTAGTACTATCAAAAATAATATTTCGTAAGTTTCGAACTAGGATTTTAAATCAAAACTTTGATGAATTTTGGGGTGAGTGACTAAAGCTTCGAAAGAATGGTAGTTCTTATCCAATTTAATACTCGTCAGGTGAGACAACTCTAAGCGATCCCGCTTTTCCCATATGAAGTACAAGCGCGAACCAACTACCTTAGAAAATTTTCCAACGAAGTAAACCACCTTCCGTCATTCTAAGTCATCTGAATTTTAAAAAGTGGAATTGCTTTACTTTTTTCCTTCAGGGGTAGATATGAAAATCTTATAAAACCCTTTTTTAGAATTTTGCTTCCTGAAAAATGCGTTTCCCCCAAAAACTATTTGGCAAATGAGATTTTGAATACTGAAAATGTACAGTTCGTTTAATTTTTCTATTTACAATATTTTTGAAGAGTTCAAGATAATTTTTCTAGGAAATGCCTTTAAAAAATATACCGTAACGTTTTTTCAATTGATTTAAGTTTGGAAAAGTGAGCTGAATCCTTACTCTCCAGGAACTTTAAGATGCTTTTACTATATTTATCATATAAGCTCATTCAGCTCAATTCTTTATCTAAAAGAGCTTTTATGAAAACTTAGCTGAAAATTACAATTATAGTGTGATGTAACAAGTTTTTTAGTATTATGCTTTTGTATAATGACTAGTGGAGCTAAAGCCGTAAAGCACTGTTCGTTCGCCTGGCATTTGATTTCTGGGTGTTGTACGTACTGCTTACATGATTTGTTTTTAACTTTCTCGTTTATGACTCAAATACAGGTCGTCTTTCCTCATAAAATCTTCAAAAGGACACTCCTTTCCTTAGAGAGTTATTTTAAGTGTATTTTATTGTAATTAAATAACTCAATAAAGTCCAGTTCCAGGCCTTTTTCGTTTTAACAAATTGCATCGATCTCTGAATTTATTCCATTAGCATTTTAGGTATAACTAATTGATAATTACTAACGAAATTTCGATGAGTTCATTTCTTTTCTTACAAGATGTCATAGAATTACACAGTGACAGAAACATTTTGTGCGTATGTTAAATTATTTTGCAGAGTATTTTATATTAATTGACCAATTATTATGTTTCAAACCTTTACTATAACTTCTCATTTTCCGTAATCCTCACCAGGATGTAAACTATTTGGTAGAGTATTTAAGTAGAGGGCTTTGAATGTTTCACACATAGAGCTTTTGTCAGCGTTGCCTGCAGTTTAAGTCTATCGCTCAGCTCTGCCAGTGAATATTCCGGCTTCAACATGTCTACTAACCGACGTTAAAACTCGTCATTGAGATACTGAACCAGTTTAAAAAGGCTAGTTTGTGTTGTCTCCGACTATATTCTCTTTAATTTGAAACTTCAATTTTGTTACTTTAAATACAGGCAAGTGGAGAAGTAGTTTATTGGTGCTTACAAGTTGTTCTTTCTTTTCATTTAAAGATTTAATGAAAAGGTTACTTACAATCTTCTTAGGACTTTGGCATAATATTTTAAACGGAACGATAACTCACTTTTCAGTCTAAGAAGGTCAGAAGGACTTTGATTTAATTTCTATACAATTAAGATTCTAAAAGTTAACTTCTGTAAAACAATTTTAAGTTTCATATTGTTATTTTAATGTTTGTGCTTAAAAGCAGGAAAATTACTCTGCTGTTTAGTCAAACAATTTGAGTCGATTAAAAAACGTTATTTTCTAATTTTGATTACTTATTAGTTCTCAACGTTCCTTGTGCAAAGCCAAATGCTGCAAGCTAAAAGAAAAATATTTGGTTCTTCAGTTTAAAAACAAAGTGACTACAGAGGTTTTCTTCCTTTCTTGGTCTTTATTTTATTTAATTTAAAGAACTCTTTTATGGTCGTCTGTCAGGGAATTATGTTATAGGCTTGAAAAAACGAGCTTAACATCTCCTTTATTGAAACCCAGTTAATATATAGGACTTCATTTACAACTACTCTCACAATTTTTCCAATACAAAAATGTACGTCAGTGCTTCTTTCCATCTTCAGTGTTCAAAGACTGAACGGACGTAGAAAAATACATGAAAAGTCATTACACATTTTATTTCGGAGCTGGAGACGTCAAAAATGTGCGACGCCCTTGTAAGGATTCGAACTCTAAACCTTCCGATTACTAGCACCATATGCTTTCCAGTTAGATCACAAAAGACATGCGGAAGGAGGGAGGAAATTATTTAAATCCTTAAATCAAAAATTAAGTTAACATTACTGAGTTTCGGATGGAAAAGATTAAAAATGTTGATAATTCATCTCAATCTGCAACATTTTTGGAATATCAGAAATACCTTAGCTGTTATTTATTATATTACAAGAGAATGTAGTGCATGGAAAAATATTGTTTATTAATGGCTGTGAAAAATATTAATTATGATTAAAATATTAAATATTTTGATATATACAATGCATTAATTATTCATATTACAATATATAAATATTACAATGCATTAATAACAATATATACAATTATAAAATATTTTCATAAAAATTATTATTTCGAATTAGTAAAGAAAGCAGTCGATTTGTGCAGTCCGTATGATAAGTGTGTGGAGAAGGGGGAATTCTATTAAATGGTCGCGTCTTATTTAATCGAGGCGTTAAAAGGACGATGTTGAGAGTTTGAGAGTTTAATTTAAAGAATAATAAAATAAATTAAAAAGTAAAAATATTAAAGGAAAGTAAGAGAAAAGAATTTTCACAAACGCATTTAATCTTTTAATTACAACCAATGAGGAACTGAAATAAAAAGAGCTATTGGTTTTGCAAGAGCAACAAAAACTAAAAAATTATGAACAGCAAAAGAATTGTTATCTTCCCCCCCAAACTGTTGTTTTGTCTGAACATCGTCAAGCTTTTATTTATTTATTGGTTTTTTGGTCCTTCAAAGGCATACATATTATCTTAGTATCAGTATTATATTTGTTTTTATTCTTGGAATATTTGAAAATGTTAATTTACCACAATCGGTCATTCTAAACGAAGAGAGAATTTAACAGGCATACTGACATAATACCGGTAATTGAAGAATAATTTTTTTTATGCATGAAGATCTGTTCTCTGTATCAGATAGAACTTATAATTTCACATTAGAGAGGTAATCTCTTTCTTTCAGTTACCATAGTCATTAGAAATTTTAATGAAGTGTTGCTGAAATAGTGTTTTCAAAGTGAACCGAAAATAAGTAATCATTTAATAACAGCCTAAAATTTGCGTACATATTTCTGCTTATTCGTTTAATCTATTTTGTATTTATTAAATGCTACTTCTATCTATTTTGCATTACTATCCATTTGTGTTTATTTATTTATCACCTGTTTTGTCTTACTTCATCGTAATTCTAAAGAAATTTGTGTATTTCATGTAACTTTTAACTTTTGAGCAATGATTTCATTTTTATACATTTAAATAATGTATTAGTTTGCAGTGTATCCAATTCCGTGTAAGTAAGTGTTATACATGTGTAAACGACAGAGCCGAATAGGAGATATATAAAGTTTAGTGGGACAGTTTTTACATAAGCAATAAATAAGCTAGCAAACGGAATGAGCTTTCGATTACAAATTTTTCAGTTAATGGTGCAAAGAATTAGGCTTCAGCTTAGGGTCGAACTCAAAGCCCTCTTGTCTCTGGATAGGTGTTCTGCCAAATAAGCTGTCAGAGCCATTAAACATATAATAGTAGTGTCTATTTTAATAGCAGACTCGCGTTAATTTGAACAGGTGATTTGACTGTGACGTGAGTGCATGCGCCCGTAAAATTTATTTTTCTTGTTTCAGGTAATTAGTACACAGACCAAACTTGGATATGTACTGACCAAGCTCGCGTGTATATGTATGTATGTAAGTATGTGACGTCTCAGCCTCAATACAGGGTTAGTGACGCTAACTGCAATACCGATGGGCCCGGGTTCGAATCTCGAAGAACGCATGTAAAGATTCTCGTAACCGATTAGTGTCTGTGTGGCAAGGGAGCACTCAAAATATATGGCGAGCCGAAATTCCTCTCAATAGGCTAGTGGCAGAGGAAAGAGACCCTCGAACAGCCCACCCCGAGCTGTTATCCCTCATCATTTAGGCAGAACTGCACATTTAATGGGTGGAACTATACTTGTACGACCAATGGTGAATATTCTGTGTCCCGCTCCCATCTACGTTCACCTGTATGTATGTATATACGTGCGTACACATATGTACGTGTATTTTTGTTCGATTATTATGAATATCATTAGAATAATAATATATAAAAATCAGAACAGAAGTTTATGTTTTTAAATATTTCGAGTTTGGTTTTATGGCATGACATACAAAAATTTACCCTTTTTTAATTCAAGAGAAATAGGCAAGTGATTGGAGCTAATCTTCAGTTTCTTCATTCTTAGGGCGGGCTATTCGCTTTAACATCTGGAACATAGCGCTGACTGAACGTACGATGCTTGCATATCAGCTTTCAATTGTTTCATAAGAAAATGAAGTAAATGTTTGACTTTATAAAGGAGACAAAACTGAATTGAAGTGTTTAATTACGGCAAGCATATTATCGGACACACCAAAGAGGAAGGACGCCTTCATGGAGAGCTTTCTAAAGAACATCCATTGGTATTTATATTATATGTGGAAAGAAACGTAAAGTATTATATGCAACTAAAAAACTGGAGCTTCAAAATTAACTGGAAGGTTGTTTCTGGGAACAGAACTATATTACAATGGTTTTAGGGTCTTAGGGCCACTTGTCCTCTGGTTGGTAAATTTACGAGCCAGAGCTTCAGAAAAAAAATCTTACCCTTACTTCTTTCTTCTTTTTATTCATATTAATAGTACTGCTAATTACATTGCATTTTACTTAAATGTCTTGGTAATATACTATTTCTGTGTTTAACAATGCAAAAGTGCGTTACTTAATTTTCCTTGTGTTTACATCCTCTCTCATTTAAGTTTATTTTTCAGGCTTTCATTAAAAAACGTGGATTTGCCTAACGAAAAGGGAATTGTTTTTCTGAACTAAATGTAGGAAAATTTATATAAAATACTACATTTATCATGTTTTTGTAAAATAAAAGAAAGCAAAATCTCCGAAAATAATACTTACCAATTCATTCTCCCCAGCCCAATGATCACAGCTTGATGAAGAGGGACCCGGCAAGGCTCTGAAGGAAAAAAAATATGAACTTAGATTAAGCAATATAAAACAATTAGTTCAACAATTAGTATAAACAATTAGTTCATTAAAATAAACTGCTTATAATTTGCTTCAACATAAACTTCTCATAACATAATTCAAGGAGAAAGCAAATGTATTAAGAACGAAAATATTCTTTGTTCACCTGCTGAAAAAATAAATATTTCTGAGGAGGAGACGATAAAAAGTTTTTTTTTAAATGACAGCATTCTATTTATTGTTACTTTCATAAGAATTTTTATTTGTCGCGCTTGTTTTCACTTGCTCTACTTAGAAATCATTAACGTATAAAGAAAGGATTAAGGACTCGTTTAAGGGAAAGTACCGGCCAGCTACCTGTGTAACGGAAGAGTTGTTTTCACAGTGATCTTTATGAAGAGAGAAAAAATCCTAATTATTGTAATCACGATATCCCCCCTACAGCCAGTTCATCAGCTGCAAGGAATAGAACTCGGAACAAGCTACTAAAGTTTTAGGGCTTTAACAGCTCAGTCGCGATGGGCCCGCAGGTTTAAAATTTGTCAACGGAGCGAGACTATCGCAGAATTTCGAAAGAGACATATTATATTTCTGAAACTGGAAATCGGATATTGATGCAAGAAAATGGTGAAACATTTGCTATCAGATTATGTTATATTTTTAGCTGTATTATTGTTAGCATGCAGTAAATATTTTTATCAATTTAATAAGAGTTTGCCCGAAAGTCCTCTAATATCCTTTGCTTGCAACAGACATAGCAGGAGATGAATAATTAAAATACAATAACACGCCGAACAAATATTAATTTAGAAGTCAAACAACAAAAATCAGCGCTGATTTTTGTTATTTGACTTCTAACTGAATAATTAGTTTAGTTTTCTTCATCTTTTTTAATGTTTAATTCTCGAACCACGGTTATTCTAACTTTTAGCAGTAGCTGATATGCATGCTGACGTTTTATGAAGCAATATATAAAGCATTTTATTATGTGGTAAAATAACATAAAATTATAAATTTAAACTAACAGCATGAAAACTCACTTTCAGGTTTTGCTTAATTTTTCTAGAAAACCCTTCTGAGAGAAAACCAGAGCCGCATTATCTTGTTCAAGGCACAATTTAGCAATAGAGCGATTGAAATTTCTATTTTAGAAACAAACGGACGGTGCCATTAACGTAGTTATCATTTTCGCTATAAACGTGACACATCGGACACTCTATGTTTGACATATTACTGAATCTACGCTAATATCAAACTGAGTTATTCTGTCAGGTGTATTTGCATCATTCTGCTCAATTCAATTTAAATCCATCATTAAAATGTTTCCATTTAAAATTCTCGAATGGAATGATCTAAGTGCTAGTAATCTAATTCATTTGCATCAGATTACTTAACGCACTTTTCCCTGTAATAATACATTGCTTATATGTTAAAGGATCATTCTTTGATGATTATTATTTAATAAATCTCATTATTTACTCTAAAAATAATCTGCTTTGTATAGAAGCATAAATTTTTTATGTGACGGAACGCACATAAATTTTAATGTATCTAAAATTACAGCCAAGGAAACAAAATATTATCGAAGTTTTTAATGGACTAAGTAAAGCATTACATAAACATTTGACAATGTTAGAAGTTAGATTAGGTTATTTATTAAGACAAAGTGCTCGAGGGCCTAAGAAGAAATATTCTTATGGCGAATTCATACTCGTTCTCATGTGTAAAACCCCAACCTCTTGCAATAGCCCACCGTTTAGCGGCTTGTAGCTGAAAATGTGATGAGAAACTTATATTTAGAAGTCATATTTGTTCCATAACTGATAAGCTAAATGTGAGAAGAAAACAAAAAATCTTTGCACGTTTCATCAATAAGCACGAAGTTATTTAGAAATTAAATTATTATGATCACAAAATGTAAGTAAATGATAAATTGCTAAGAATTTTACTAAATGCTTTTTTATTTCAAAAGCCTTTACAAAATTTGTTATAAAATTATATTTGTTATGAAATTATTAATATGTGAACTATACTTACGACGTATGGAATTTCTATTTAGAACTTACCTTTTATTGTTAGGGAATACTAAAAGAGAATTATGTATTAAAACAGGCATGGAGAAAATCAGTTATGAGACTATTGACACTAACTTCAGAATGATCCTCTATTAAATTGAAAATATCGCAACACACAAACCTTTAGTTAGTCTCACATAAGTTTCAATCAGTTATTCTCTGTAATCGGTCTAATTAAAAAAAAGTATAAACAGAAGCTTTTTAGAAGCTTCTTAAAACATTGACTGAAAAATTGTGCAATAAATAATGTGCTTTGTAATAATGTAGAGAAGAACAGTAATTTTTATTCACAATTAATGTGGTTTAAAACCAATAATACGAAAAATAAAGCCGGCTGTTTGAAAACTGTAATACTGTTTTCTGTCTTCGCAATATACTCTTGCTATGAAAATAGTTTTACAGGCTATCTAACGACCTGTTTGAATGACGATCTCTTTATATGAAATGAAGTAGATAAAATGTTAGAAATTTGGCAAGGCTCACAAGTTGTTTGCTTAAATGAAATACATGCAGTAGTATTTAAAAATCTATTCTGAGCGTAGCAAAATTAAATTCTAATTTATGGTTACTTTATTTTTACTATAAGTTAAGTGCCGACTATCTCGAGGGTTAAACATATTTTACGAATTCTGAAATCTTAAAACTGCCTAATCGTAAAACAGTGAAAGAGTTTTTCTTTTCGCTGAAAACTGATTAACTGAATTTATCAGCAGCTTTTTATTTTAAGTTGCAAAAGCAATCGCTTTTAATTTCTGAGTTTTATCTTAGAGAAAATTCTTCCGGTATGGATTGGCAGTTTTCCTTCGTAAATTTAAATATATATTCATAGTAAATCTTAAGAGACATTAATTTGCATATATAAAAAGTAATACAATGCTTATGACTGTAAACTTTCTGTAAATGCTAGGTGAATTTCTTTTCTATCAGAAGGAAATCATAGCAAATGTGTGCAAGAACACAAAGAGAAAGTGCTGATTAAACTCCAATAATCGGTCTGGAAAAAAAACTGAAATCGAAACGGAATTTAATATAATATAAAATAGAATAAATTTTCTGTCGTATGTTTTTACACGAATATATCAGACTTGCTTGAATCTCTATATTAATATGAGCCACATTCAGAAGTTTATATAGCTCTTGCTTAAATAACATTAAAACAGATTAGCCGCGTTGATCTATTTTCTTTACAAATATAGTCACAAGAAAAATGCTTTATCAGAAATATAAAGTCCTGAAGAGTGAGCTCTATCATAAGTTTCAACGTGAAATAGAACGATCTAATTCAAAATATTTTCCATTTCAATCTCCATACTCCTTACAAAAGAAAAAAGTATTTGTCAAGAGATATAAACTGTTACTTCATGCTGAAATCTAAATTTTAAACTTAAAAACATCATACTTACACGAAGCTGGTTAAGGAAATATGGATGACTGATTTAAGAAAACTGATGTAAGATCAGCGGTTTACAACTACAGTAAGAAAATTATAAATTCGTAATTCTGTTTATGACGGAAAATAATGAAGATGCTCTCGATCGCAGACAGACTGAATCAAGTTGTTCGCTCTGAGTCTAAAGCCAGACTGAGATAAGCTGTTCGGGACCTGCTATTTATTAAAATGCCCAGAACCAATAGGCTTCCGAAGTCTTGCGCATGACAGTTCAAATTCAAACTCCCCCCTTTACCCACGTGATCTAAAAGCTACTACAATTTGCAGACTCTGATTCCCTTCAAATGATAACATTCCTCTCAAAGGAATGAATCAAAAAATCTGGTAATAAATATAAGAAATTTAGGAATAATTAATATTCTACATGCTTAGCTCTTATACATATAACTGAGCAAAAATAGAAGGCTCTAAATATGTTTCTTAATTAGAATTCTATTACAAGAACTTGAGAAAACCTCAAAGATTCTTCGTGTGTACTTGTATTTCTTTATTAAGTGTTTAATTTCTTCATACTTTACTTAACTGAATTATTAAATTTATTAGTATCAAATGCAATTATTATTTAATGCTTTTAAAGTTAGTTTTCTCATCATTTTATTAAAATGAGTTATTAATTTTGTACAATAACAAGTCTGTTTTAGAGGTTCAGTAATTAATGTTAAAGACTAAACTGGGTAAAATGAGAATGAGAATATAATTATTACCTCTCAAAAGTGCAAAAGTGGCTTTGTATATACTTGGGAACTGAATGCATTTATGGTTTAGATTTGCATTTGCATTGAGAAATAACACATATTGTATTTCTATATTAGAATATAAATAATAATTTTCAGTAAAAGCTTTGAATTACATTAAAGATAAATATTTTAAAGCAGATATATGTTACTATTCTTTCCGTTTGTTTTGCACATTAATGCATCTTTAAGTTTTGCCGTAAAGAAAAAAATATTCATATAAATTAAAATAGTCAAGAGGTTTTTGATTCTCAGGTTACTTAAATTTATTTAATAGGATAGAACATTAAACATCATTTTATCGTAGTTAGAAAATATTTTGAATAGTAAAGCTCTTAGTAAACGTACACATTTCAGCAACGTTTGTTGGCAATGCCTACTTCTAAAGTGAGACTTCTTTTGCTTGCCTTTATTCATTTTATTGCGAAAAAACTTGATACTTTGCGCTCTATTTTGACACCAAAATATTGATATAGCTGTTGATCTAAATGTTATAAAAATGCATTTTCATTTACGAAAGAATTACTACTGAGGTACCATAAAAATGCTTTAATGTTAGTAAATGTTTATAACAATATTTTCCTTTATAGCAGCTCCGTGTGACTTTTCTGTCCTCCAGAATTTCTTTCGTTAAAAAATTGCGTGTCCTTTCCCGTTTAACAACTTTTTTTATCCTACACGTACAATTGCATAATAATATGCTCGAAAACACTGAAGATTTAATTATCCAAATTAAAGACCTAGAAATGATATTGACGAAGCAGATTTTCTTTATTAAATTAACATTTTTCTTATAAATAGCTTAATATATTTACATGAATTTTAGTAAATTTGCAAGAAATTCGTAACCAAAGTATATCACTTATCAACATTTTGTTTTTCGTAGAAACGTCTTAAAAGTTGTGAAATCTGATTCAGTAAATTTAAGAATTTATGCAAAGAAGCATGTTCTTTTTGAAATGAACCGAAACCGAAATTTGTTATTATGACGATAACTAATTTCATGATTCAGCATAATTTTCATATTTTGATAGTGTCGTTTACAGAGTGTCCTTTTAAATTAGTAGATATTACACTTGAAGTTTTAAAACATTCCGCAATACAGGAGACAAACTAATTTCGACAATTTATTGTTAGCCTACCTTCTGTTCAATTAAAGTTTCATAAAAAAAGAAATTCAACGTGATTTTCTATTGTAAAACAACCTGTGGTCTTGAATAATTTTAACATGTCATGTATTAAAGAACTGTGTTCATCTTTTAATTACTCAATTTTAAATGAACTTTTATATGTGATGAAAAAAATACTGACTAATGATACAAAATAATTGCAGCAATTATACTTAATACTCCTTGACAGAAAAGGGAGGTAGTATCACATTCAAAAATCAGAATTATTCCTTAACCCAAATTTTACGATTGCACATCATTGAAATTCAACGTAGAGATGACGGCAGCCTCATAAGAAAACCTAGCAAATTTTAGATATATAACAATAAATTATCGATTCATCTCTCCGCATCCCATTAAAAAAATTATCTGAGGAATTCTTCCCACATATCTGGGTCAGGAGAAACTCCTAAATAGCGACCGCCGTAAACACAAAGTTTGATCCCCACTCGACAATGGGAAATCAAAAGACAGAAACTTTTTCTTTCACAGGACAACTTGCACTCCATTAGACGGATTTCTTGAAATATTTTGCTACCTAAATTGAACTCAACAAAAACTCAGCTTCTTTTACGAAAAAAAAAGAAGAAAAATGAAATCTTTACACTTAAGAATTCTGTGTTTGCTTTTCTACAGAAAGAAGAAAGATGCTAAAATCAATGTCAAACTATTGATCTGATAGCTCGATAAGTTCGCGGGCAGTAGGTCAAAAAATCTTGATAGTTCCCCAGATGTTTTTGTGGTATTGTGTTTTCAATGCCCTACAGTCAAAATATGCACATATGGGCATTATGGATGCTTGCATGCAATTAAAATAGCCTTTATTGTAGTTTCAACGTCCTGCTTTAATACTGAGATAATATTACTGCATATGTTATATTTAGGAAAACCTACATGTACATGATATTGCAGGATGTTCCTTGATATTATGCGTTCACATTCATTCTTCTATGCATGCAGGTTATAAAAAGATAATCTCGCACGTTTTTATCAGTAGCACATACGTGTGTATGCTTTTATATACGGTTCAAAAACATTCAACTTTTGCATGACGTTTTAATTCATAGCATTTTTGTTACTGATCATTTGCTTAAGGGCCAATTTGTAAGATCTCAAATAACTCAATCTAATTTTTTATTTTAAATGAGTTAAAAGTTATTTAATAGCATGCGTTTTGCTTTGTATGCAGATATATTTTATTGGAGATTCTTTGAAGAAGACCGATAAAAACTTTAAAACGTTTAAATAATTAAAAATAAAGTTTTAATTTCTGGAAAACTCTGAAAAGAACTTTAATAAGTTTACGCATGTTTCATCAATGCATGAAATATGGAATAGAATGTGCTAGATTATTTCTAAGCTTGAAAGTGGTTTAGTAGAATTAAGCAAGTTTTATCTACTTTTGTAGTGATTGAACAGATGACAACTATTGCAGAATGAAAACAGATAAACAAAGAATAAAGGAAAGCGCCACTTTTAAAATAATCAGTTATCTTATGATAATAAGAAAGTGTTAAGTTCACTGTGAAATTCAATCAGTGTTTATAAGTTTAATCAATGTTTATAAGTTAAGTGAAGTAACCAAGTTCATAAGTTATTGCAATATGTAAAAAATAAAAAGTGCGTTGAATGTTCATTGCATAGCAAATGAAAATTATAGAAATTCATTACCCTGAAAAAAAATTAGCCCACGCACCATCTTTGCGAAACTTTGGAGAGTTTGGAAAACTTCATTTTTTTTCAAACTATAAAATAATTGGCCCGTGACAACCGCAAAATAATATTAAAATGTTCTTAAAATAACAAAATATAGTCTGAAAAAATTTCTTCAGTGCATATTAACTCTGCTAAGTCTTTCTATGTGGAATGGAGTACTTTTCTTTTCTTTTTTTTTAAAGTATATTGACTTGTCATGTTACGAAAAAGCTTGTACAAGTGAAAAAAAAGTTCATAAAGAGTAAAGATAAAAAGAATTTTAAGAAAAACTCCTTACCTGAGGTCTAAACTTTTCAAAGTGGAGTCATGGTGTGACACATACTGCAAACGTGTTCGGCATGCAATGTGTTGCAGGAGCAGTGCCGGTCCACGTCCTGCACAGCTGATCGCTAGTGGCCGAAAGAGAACTGAGTTCGGTCGCAAAAGTAGTGCGCACCTGTGTAAACCACGCACCTGTGCTTTCCCCGGTTCCTACACACCCCTCTAGTGTCACCCAATATATTTAAAAGAAAAATAATGTAGAAAACTCAAATGAAAAAGAAATAATATGTTGTTTATTCTATATATAATATATGTTTTATACAATATTTTTATTTTAAATTACTCTGAAATATTAAAAAAAGTGTCATTTCTGTATCCCAATCTAATATTTATACAAAAAAAATTAATCCTGAAATTTTTCCACTTTTTATAAGCAGTTATTTATGGTCTGCCGGCTACCGCTTTCGGCTGCAAGCGGCCTGAACTTTTCAGCGCGCAGGCAATGCCGAAGATCGGAGCGCCGCTGGCAGAAAGAGTGGCACGCGGCTACTCCTCGAAATGCTCTTACTGCACTTGGGCAGAGCGCGCAGCTTGAAGTAGCAGCGCCCCTAACGAAGGAACAGCCCCGTCTGCGGCGGTTGGATAGGAGTCTCACTACCTATCCTTCCATGATCAATGTAAAACCACCTTTCTTTTCCCGCGCTGCGCATGCGTAAATAAGGGTGACACTGTCTTTCGGCCGGACCCTGTGCCGCTACAAGCACACTGGATGCCCTATAAGAGGGAAGGCTCTATACCATCCGGTAACGGAAGGTGGAGACAGCCGCAAGATAAGAAACTTCTGCGCATTAGCTCTGCCCATTTCACCGAAAGTGCACCACTCGCAAACTTTCCCGCCGCTCCTCTTTCTCCTAATCCTATAATCCTGATGATTCCTTTTTTTCCTCTTCTGCCACTACCTTGTTAGACGAGAAATGCTTTTCCTCTTACTTAAGAAAACAAGAATCGAAATGCTTATCCACTCTTTCTTCAGAAAGAAAGTTTGGTTGTAGGACCAAGCAGCCGGTGAATTCATACGCATTGTTTACGTTCGACCACGTGCTCGAATGGGGCGGTTAGTTTCTCCTGGCCGCAGCAGAAACTTTCCCGCGCAGCTTCCTCAGCGCTGCCCCGGTAACCTTGAAAATACTTTACCTAAAGGTGTTGTGCGTTACTAAAGCTACGTTCTTCGCTTGTTGAGCATGGTAATTTGGTTTTAAAAATGGCAGTTGGTAAATTTAATATTCTGAAATTATAACTTATCCAAAAGTTTAGAAAAATTCCTTTCAAATATCATCGTGTCACAGATAAACAAGCAGATATAATAAAGATTCATTGATTCAAGTTTGATTAACAGATATCAAGTGCATACTAATAAATCATTTCATGCAAATTAAATTTTAATTTATGAATGTAATCATAACTGCAAGTAGCAAGCGGCAACTATTTAGCAAAAAGTTTTACAGGAATACTTTGTACAGATTTGGTATCATAATTTATGGACGAACTCTGAAAGTCTGTATAATTAAAATCATCTACTCTGAGGTTAAACTAGGTGAAATGTTCCACAACTATTGTTTCAAATCTACTGCTTCAAACTGAATCAAAAGTAGTTTTGGTAAATGCTAATGAATATTTTGACTATTAATTCTGTATAAAAGGCGGATATTTAATTTCTATTTCTGTAGAAGAGGCACGAAGATCAAAATTTATCTCACATTATAATAGCGTTTAAGGTGAGATAATTTTGATGACATTAAATTCAGTCATTGAAATTAGAATTTTTTTAAAGCGAATAAAATTTATCAAATCTTATCGTTTAGAAAATTCTTTCTACAGTTTTATCCATTTCTTTGTTTATATATTTATATATATAGCGTTTTTAACTATGCAATAAAATGCATTTTGAAGTTTCCGTCCTCATTCAAGTTTAAAGAGAAAGAGAAATCAGTAATATTTATTCGCTCATTATAAAATTACATGCAGTATATGAAAATGAATTATCAATACGTAAGCATCACTATCTGAAATTTAGGTTTTTCTGGTTTTATTTAATTATGGCAAAGCACTCAAGGGCTACCTGCTTAAAGGAAGGGATGCCTTCGCGGAAGACTTTCTAAGGGAAACTGGCTCGTATACACGTTACACATGAGAAAATCCACGAAAACGCCTATGCATCCAAACCAGTCGCCGAGATTCGGATCTGGGACTAACCTACCAGTGTTCAGCGACTTTACCGCTAGGCCACTGGTGGACCTATCTGAATTTTAGGATAACAGCTGCAAGCATTTAAGTTTCAGTATAGTAATTTTTGGTACTTAAATAAAAATTATAAAGATAAAATTAAATAACTTCGTACACTGTTGTTTTCACTGACACTGCATAATACAGAATTTTATAAATAATCTTTTTTCTACAATCTTTGCTCATTAAAAGTTTTAATTTCTTTGCAAGTTTTTTTTTCTTTTTGCTACTCCTATACTTTAAGAAACAGAAGTCTTAATATAACTTCGTAAGAGTTTCAAAGGTTCTAGAATTTATTCTAATAAAAATGGTATATTTAGGTAAAATTAAATAGGTCCGAAGGTTTATTTAGAATTCCGTCACTGTATAGTACGGTATATTTAGATTAAATTTAAAAAATATTAGGCAGCATAATAGAAAAAAATTACACCTTGAACAAACAAAAAAAAAAGGAACAGTTGCTTATGCCTCACTCTATTGGACCGATTGACTAAATTTAACTTGCGTTTTTCATGTCGCGAAAGCGCGACTTAGCATATATAGCGCTGTTCAAACATAGATTATTCTGACACAAAATCGAGCTTTTTCTTAATTGACATACTGATTTTTTTTCATGCTTCTATTCAGCGTCAAACTGTCAAGTAAACTAAATTAAACCTGATTACGCTAAAATGTCAAGTTTTGTAAAAATCCCACGAGTAGTTTTTTAAAAATTAGCTCTCAAAATTTATCTCCTCAATGTTAATTCAATATGGTACACATTTATTAATACACCATTTTTTATTAAACTTCCTTGATTCCCTCTTTCACAGTTCAAAAATTAGGTTCAATCCAAATAAAATTTGCAGATATTTTCCAATTCATTTTTTTTAATTTATATTTCTTAGTAATTTTTATAAATTTTTAAAATGTAACCTATAAAATTTTTACCATCGCCTTAAAGTAAATGCATTTCTAGGCATATCTGCAAAACATAACGTAGAAAATAAACTAAATTGCATAGAAAACAATTTTTTATTCAAAAGTCCCCCCCCCAAGATATACGTGATTTTATATATTGGAGTGTTTTGAAATTTGGCATAGTTGTTATAAGCCATAATAAGGCCAAATGTGATTTACACGCTTTGTTAAAAATTATGTAAAAGAATGAAAGAGGGACTTTTTTTTCCGCTCATGCACAATGAAGAAAGGGGAAATGGAAATAGGTTTCTACAAATTAAGAATCTCGCCAAGAGGATTATTCTTGGAGCAAACTGAAAAAGGTGTGTGTCAAGACAAATTTCTGAATTTCTCTGTAGGTTTCTCATCAAATTTTACAAAATTTAATAATTCGGCATAATTTGAGTCATAGAATAGAAATATGGAAAACACCAGGTATGTCATTTCAGAAAAAACACCAGGTATGTCATTTCAGAAAAAACCCGATTTTGCGCTAAATTGCTAAATTACCTATGTTAGAAAAATTCTTTAAACAAATCTAATATATATCCTAAGTTACGCTTTCGAGACATGAAACACGCAAGTTGAATTTCGTCAATCGGTCCAGAACGGAAGATATTTATTTTTTATTTTAGTTATTTATTTATTTAATTTTTTATGTGTAAAGTTTATATTTAAATAACTTGAAAAATTTATGAAACAATCCTTTTTGTCAAATTACTTTTGTAAGCCCCGCTTCGTACATTTATAGTGCACGTGGAGTTTCTATATGTTCATACTATAAAAACAAATCCGTCTTGTTACGTCCTAATTTATCCCCGAAAAATCATCAGTACGAATCAAGAAATTTTACATCTATTTTAACACATATTTTTAACACAAGTGTTACACACATTTTTTGACAAATTGTTAAACATGTAACAGCTTGTATTATTTCAGTGTGCTCTCGATATATATCGCTTATGTATTGTATGCGTATGCGTGTGCAACCACATGTAGCTCTTGAAACAATTGTATATGAATTTACAGTACACTAGGGAAGAGAGACTCCCAGAGCAGGCTTTAAGAAGCCTTTAAATGGTTATAATACTCCAACCCCTTACGGTTATAATGCCCTAACGCCTACGGTCAACCCAGGGGGACATTATTGCGCACAGCAGGTGTTAATGGAACACGAGTCAATGGCGACCGACGAGCAGTAACCAACAAAAAGAACGAACATATGTCATAAAAGATATCTCAGTGTTCGATATCTCACCATGCAACGTCCCCGCAAACAAGGGGCAGACAACACAGTACCATTACGGTCCTTGCCGAACCTGAACCTACCACCGAATGGTCATAGTCACTGTGGAGACTGATTACTTACCACAGAAGCCGAATCTGTCTAGGACCTGTATCCTAGCAAAAAACGCCAGGATTTGCCCCCGGTCGTCACCCGGGGAGAGGAATATGAATTTGCAGAGCATAATGCAGCACATTGAGTAAAAAGTGCATCCTTACTGGAATAAATGATGGGGTAGAGGAGAATAAACTAGTGGAGCCAGCGTAATATTGAGTAACAAGCTTTGTTTTGCCACTCCAAATCAAAATATATGAATTTACGAATCATAATATACTCATATTTCTGCGTCGAATTCAAATATTGGAATTTATATGCCTCACAAGGTCATTTCAGGGTATATTGTTAAAGTTTACATTTAATGTACAAGAATTTCTGTACTGGTTTTCCAATTTTAGGTTAAAACGTAAAACATGCAACATCTCGAAAAATACTTTATTATAAAGCAGTTTTGTACACATATGCCTAATATTACGAGATAACCAATATTTACTGTTGGTTGTCTCGTAACAAAATAGACAAGGAGAAATATTTTTATTATTCTAATAATTCTTATTATTCTAATAATATTTTCTATTCTATTATTTATGAGGTGATTTCATTTTCAAGCACCATGCTAACTCTCCTGGCTGAAAATTTCTCCTTTTGCATTATTTTTCCTTCTTGTTCTTTGTTCTTACTCTCTTTCTTTATTAAATATTTCATTGTTTCGTATTTATGCCGATTAAATGTAACTCTTTTTATATTACTTTTGGTATATTTCTGCATAAAATATATTGGGAAAAAGGGTATATCTATGTATGATTGTGTAAGGATCCTGAAAGCTAATCAGACGCTTACACCACGAAAAAGTTCTGATATACAAAACTATCGCACTGATCCGCTTTTACGATACTCCTAAGGTATTAAATAACATGACGCAGATGCAGAATCTGACACCAAGGTCGTTTTTATCCTTGAAGGATATCTAATTTAATCTATATTTTGAAATTCCGCCCCGTTCATTGACGAACACTGAGCCGCACTTCCTACGCTAATAGATGGCGACACGAGAGTGCAGAAACAGATCGAGGAACGAGTATAACGACTCAAGATCACCGCAATGGTGACCCGGACGAGATAAAAACATGTACCTCGGCTCTTCTGGAGAAAATGATGAACAGCATCATATGCTTTACTGCGTCACGCCCCACAGAGCAACAACAGGCCCAATTAAACACGCTCACATATTAAACATGCAGGTCCCCAAGGCAATGATCAGTGACATCAAAAGACAGACCTAGCAGATACACCCATAACACAGGCCTGAATCACCGTTCCTATTACATTGAAAATAATCGAGTGCGATTGTCTATAAATCACGAAGTCAATCAGACGCTCTTTCTATTGAACAGATTCATTGAATTGTGATAATTCACCTCTGGTTCGAAACTGAAAAATTGGTGTGAGATTTCAACATATATGTAACATGAATTGATACTTACTTCCCTTGAAAACTCTGCACGAAAACTGATATAGCGGTAAATTACATGACTAGTTTAAACTTAAGTATTTTTCTCTGTCGTTATGCTGCATACACTCTGTGGCAAAATAAAAATAAGCACGCAGGAGGAAACGAACTACTATCACAAAACTTAGCATATATGTAGTGTAGGAGGAGATAAACAAATTATCACAAATTCAGAACAAAAGATCGTTTTATTAAGAAATTACGACATGAAAAAGGTTACAAATCAGTAAGTAGTATAGCCAGCTCTAGCAGCTGTACAAGCCGAAACACGGCCTGGCATCGAATCAAATAGGTCACCTACTATACCTTGCGTAAAATAATTCCATAATCTTTGAAACTGGGCAGTTAATTCACCAGTATTCCATTACAGTTACAGTTGCCTTCCAAGCATGTCCCAAATGTGCTCTATTGGCGACAGGTCTGGAGGCTACGGAATACGTCATATCCTTGAAGGCATTGTTGGGAGAGTCGCCCTGTAGGTGGACGAGCCTTGTCTTGCTGATAAATGGCACCTGGATGACTTGTGTAATAACAAATCGTTTTCTACACTGTCACACCTTGTGTAATCGCCGTATGTCTCTCGACAACAAATGTCGGATTGGACCGCTGCTTTTGCCGCCTCCATACGCGTGTGCTTTGGTCAATAGCATTCAGATTGAATCGGGATTCATCGGTGAAGATCACACTCCTCCAGTCGGTCACACTTCAGCATGCCCGAGTTCGGCAAAAATCCCATCGACACTACTTATGATGTGGAGTCAGTGGTAGGCGTCTTAATGGACGTTGGTAATGTATACAAGTGTCGACCAATAGTCTCCAAATGGTTCCCCTGCATACCACCGGAGCCTGGAAGGTGGTAAATGGCGTCGAATCGATGCTAGCGACTTTTTGGTGCTTAAGTGGCCGCTCTTATGATTGTGGGATTCTGGCGCTCATTTGTGTTCTTGGGAAGCCCTGACACTCTGCGACGGTAGACTATTCCTTCCGTGATCTATTGTCGCCTTCATCGAGCAACTACCATATCGCTCCAACCGACATGGCGGTCGATACGCCTGTTCCACCAACTTCCTTCTTTGAGGCCTACTATACACTCTTTTTTTTTTTTCTAAGTCCGACTATTGTTCCTGCTGCCGTCGGCTATTTCTCAGTCGCATCTCTAGTCACAGTACCGTCCATATAAGCCGACAGATTCGTTTGAGTATCCTTGTGGCATGAGTAATCATGCTTTTAAACTCTCCCACCTGCGCACTTCATATGCGCATAGCGCGCTTACCCTTGTCTCTTTAGCGTCAAAATTTAAATCATTTGCATATCTCTTACCAGACTACATTCCTATCGAGTTTCGTGATTGTGGCTCGATTTCTTCTGAGTGCACATATTTTTTTCCGACGAAGTGTATGTAGACGATCATGAAAAACGTAACAGCGCTAGCTGAATTTCGCTTGTAAGGTTTATCCTAAGTTTATTAACTGTTATTTTAAGTTTTGTATCTTTCCTATCTTATTCTAATTTCAGCTTACAATTTCCTGCCAACAACAACGTTTGACGGCAAAGGATCCATAATGACCTTTCTAGAAAAGCTGGAATTACGCTTCACGTTATATCCTGTGAATTAGCCACAGAGAATAATCATCGCTACGACGAATTTAAAAGATCAAGCCCTCAGTTGGTAAAAGCATTTGTTGGGGGGATCCAGAATCCGAAACGTATAGATGGGAGAATTTTAAAAATTCGCTATTGAAAGCATTTCCAGCTATAAAAGACCGCGCCAGACTCGAATCAGAATTATTCAGTAAATATCAAACTAATTTTGACGAATTAACAGATTTTATCTAAAGGAAGATCCACATTGTCAGTTTATTGTATGGGAAAAGGCCCGACAATGAAATCATCGAAATCATTTTGCCGCGGTTGCTTCCGTCAATTCAAAATTTTCTTGAATTTAGAAATCCGCAAACGCTGGAAAGCTTATTTGAACTAGCTGTCATACTTCAGAATAGGCGAACGGCGGAAAACCCGCGTGCGAAAAATTTTACGCAGTATTCAAGGTTTCACATTCAGACGAAACCTCAAGCTCAGCAGAATTCCTATCGACAAGAGGGGAAAGTAGCAAAACCGGATAGAAGGAAAGCCGGTCAGACCAAAGCGTGGGGAAATAAAAAGCAGTTGGACAAAGGGGGCGAAAAAAAAAGGATTTAAACTAATCATGGTGACTAGGAAGAGGATGAAGTCATCGTGTGAGAAGGTAAATCCCTCAGAAATCAAGCTGAATACGGTAATCGTACAAAATTTAGTATTTCCAGAAATCCTAATCCTACTAAACGACGTCCGAAAGACCGCCTTACTGGATACCGGGGCTCAATGCGGCTTCCTGTGGCAGGACTTTTTTAAAAAGCATTTTCGTCGCTACAGACTGTTTAAGACAACGGGACAACGCGTGATTGCTGCCCAAGGCAAACAGTGTGTCTGCTTGAGTAAAGTGGGGCTGCATGTTCAAATAAAAAATGAGACGCAAAAAATTAATTTTCTTGTAATTAAAAATTTATTAACCGCAGTCACATTGGGGGTTGATTTCTTACCCGCAGCTAGCGCGAAAATTAATTTTAAAGATTCTACCTTACAGCTCAAGATGGATAAAGTAAAAGTTGAACAAGACAAAATGCTAGACCTTAAGCTGAATCACCTCGAAGAACGAGAAAAAAAATTCGACGGTTGGTAAGAACGTTTTCTCAACTATTTAACGAAAAGCCTGGCTTCTGCCAGATTGCATCTCACCCTATCGACACTGGTAATGAGCCTCCAGTTCGATCTAAGCCGTACGGTATGACCATGGGAAGGAAGATATTCTCGAGCAACACATTAAGAAAATACTCTAGGATAAAATAATTACGCCAAGTACTACCCTTTGCTAGTCCTGTAGTTTTATGTAGAAAGAAGAATGGACTGCCACCCGCAGATCCGAACACATGGAGATTCGCTGTTGATTATCGAAAATTAAATAGCATAACAAAATATCCCACATATCCCCTCCCGATAATAGATGAAATTGTAAGAAAAATTCGGTCAGCTAAATATATAACAACCTTAGACCAGACGTCAGGCTGTTTTCAAATTGCAGTAAAACCCGAGGATGTGGAAAAGACAGCGTTTATCACAAAGTTAGGCGTGTATGCCTTTTTGAGAATGCCGTTTGGCTTAAGCGGAGCTCCGGCTACATTTCAAAAAGTTATGGATATTGTTTTAAGGCCAGTTTTTGGAAAAAGTACTGTCATTTATCTCGATGATATTATTGTAACAAGCGAAACCCTAGAAGAACACATTAAACATTTAGAGGAAGTGTTTAAATTATTACATGAAGCGGGCCTCAAAGTTAATCCTTAAAAATGCAAATTTGCTGCCAAAGAATTGAGGTACCTCGGCTATAAAATCTCGAAAAACGGTATTGAAACTGACAATTCGAAAATTTTAGCGATCAAAAGTTACTCACCGCCAAATACGGCTAAGACGTTATCGTCATTCCTGGGGCTGTGTTTCTATTATAGAGTATGCATTAAATATTTCGCAAAGATAGTTGAACCTTTGTTTGTGCTTAAACAAAAAAGGACTAGGTTCACATGGACAGCGGAGGCGAACGCGGTGTTTGAAGAATTGAAACACGCCTTAATTAATGCCCTGTTCTTAAATTCCCAGAAGGAGATCAAAATTTAGAGATTGCAGAAGACGCATCAGACTACGCAGTTGTCGCAGTTCTTTCTCAAAATGAGCAACCATGAATTTTTCTTAGTAAGACGCTTAATCAAACTCAGCGAAATTATACTGCAACAGAGCGGGAAACTCTCGCGGTCCTACTATCGGTGCAAAAATTTCGGGTCTTCTTTGGGAGTGCACCAATAACTGTGTATTCAGATCACGCGGCAGTTGGTCGCCTATACTCCGGAAAAAATCTTTCGCCTCGGCTCATACGTTGGACATTAAAACTGCAAGAATTTAATTTAATAATAAGACACACGCCGGGAAAAGCAAATCTAGTTGCAGATGCACTTTCAAGGATTAAGATCAATGAAGAGGGAAATACAATTAACTGTATGATGCTAACTGCGAAAATAATTGAATCCGGGAAACAATAATCACCGAGTTAAAGACGGACCCGGAATTTAAAGAAATTTACGCTTACCTGGAAGATCCCGAAAATTTTGAACATGTAGACATAACGAATATTCGCAATAGGGCGGCCTATTATGAAATTATAGATAAATTGCTTTTTTACACGAAAACAACCAACAATAATCAAGAATTGCGGCCGATAGTCCCAGTGAGTCTACGCTTAAGTATTCTAGAGAAGCTCCATGACACGAAATTAGGAGCCCATCTTGGTGTTAGGAAAACCCTGCAAAGAGGTCCGCGATGTCACTTGTGTCAATTAATTAACGACGTTAATTACAACCTGGCCGGGTACTTAAATAGCATAAAAACTACTTTCCCAAATGATTTGTTTGACATTGGTTTGCTTGGTCCCTACCCTACCCTAGAACAAAGATTAATAAAAACAGATGCTTATTAATCATCGCGGATCATTTCTCAAAATGGGTGGAAATAATTCCCCTTAAACGGGCTTCAGCAAAAATAGTAGCCGATTCGTTTCTAAATAAATATGTCTTAAAATACGGGGCACCAGTAAATGTAATATTAGATAATGGTAGGCAATTTGTATGTAATTTATTTGAAAATCTGTGCGCAGGCCTTGGCATACGCCATCTAAAAATGGTACCTTATAGACCGCAATCAAATATTGCGAAACGCGTAAATAAAAATATAGTTAAAATTATTCGGGGATATGTTAAGCATTATCATGACCATTGGGACAGCTGCGTCAATGAATTAGGCTTTGCCTTGAGAACAACGGAGCATGACACTACACAAAAAATCCCCGTAGAATTGTTTCCAGGAAATTTAACACTTTTAACTCCTTTGGATAAGCTATTTTTCGTTCAACAAAGACAGGAAGCGTTTAAATTGAATGATATTCAGAAAATTATTAATGAGGCCATCAAAAATTCAGATGCGGCGAGGTCGAAACAAAAATTGTATTATGATAGAAAGAGACGCGATGTAGAATATACCATAGGCTAGAAAGTGTTAAATTTAAAGCACTCCTTGTCATCTGCTCCCGAGAATAGGGTAGCCAAATTTGAGCCCAGGTTTGATGGGCCATTCATCATCGAAAACATCAAATTTTCTACGTTTTATTTAAAGGCTGAAAATGACCGGCAAACATTTGCTAATGTGAACCATATTAAACCGTACTGTAGTCGTACGGATTTTCGAGTTCTAAGAGATTTATTGCAGGTTCCTGAAACCGCTCCAAGAATATTAATTTCACCGTCGCCCAGCAAGGATCCCCCAGCAGCAAAAAGAAAGACCGATAATATGAAGAAAGAACAGCGAAGCGAACGCAACATCAACAAGGTTCAAGCTCCGCCTAAACGAGGAGTACGAAACAAACAAACGTTCCCCTTCAACCGAAACCAAATACCTCGAGAGATACCATAAGAATATGCCAGCCGAGATCTGTGAAAAGAAAACAACCAGACGACGCAAGATCTATTCCTTTTCAGGAAACCAGAAGAATCAAGAGGGTTTTGAAAGATTCAGATGCACGTTTGACGAACCACAAATCAAAGAGGAAACTAGAGTTCCAGAATCCTCAACCGAGAAGGAAAGCAGGCTGTTTCAACGCCCGAGGAATGAAAAGAAAAAAATGTCCGGAAGCGAATACCAGCCGCCCGAGACGACTGAGGGCCCGAAGTTTGAAATCGCCGATATGGCAAGAATTCTGCACTAAAAGAATGCAGAAGTATAGAAAACAAAAAGATAAGTGAAAATTTTCCTTGTTTTCTATTTTGTATTGAAAGTTTGATTTATGTCATGTGTTTTAAGTTGTACTGTTTAAAGCAATAAATTGAATTCGCAAGTTTGCGGGAATGTAGTTGTAACTATCTGTTAAACAGAAAAGATTTTTGAATTCGCAAGTTGGCGAGCATTTATTTTGTAAATACTTTCTTTTTAGAATTCTCAAGTTCCGAAAAACTAATTTGTGAATATGTTTAGCCGAAAGACTTCAGTTGTGTTAACTTAAAGATTGTAGCCAAGCTTTGTGAATTTTGTATAGCAACTATAAGTATGATGTAAAATGAATTTTAAAGTATTACGCGTTAAAATGTTCTATTGAATGTTGAAATACTAATGTCAGCTTTTAAACTATTGTAAAAGTTAAAATTGTACAAATGTAAGTTTTGGTCAAGCATGACTCTAAATACTTTGTATAAGAGATGAATGGAATGAAAGTATAGATTGAATGTGCTTAATGTTAGGCTCTCCAGGCTTCACTTACGAATTTTAAAATTAAGCTCTATTTTAGGACATTAGATCAAGTTTTGTGTTTAAGGAGTTTTCTAAGGTCTGGAAAGTCGAGTTTATAACAAATCATAGCGGTTGGATAGTGTTAGTATGTCTTCGCGGAAATACAGCATAAGAACTTCGTCTCACTCAGAACAATTTCTGAAGAGCATGGGGGGGAAGAAGAATTAAAGTTTCGTGTGAATGAAACTGTTTTAAGGGGAAAATAATTTCAAGAAAGAGTATTGATAACACATCGAAACTGTTATGAAGAGAACTAATACTTTTTCCTTCCAGAGAACTGGAAGGTGAAGACTGACGTTTGATTGAAAGAAAGGATGAAATAGATGGATGTAAAACCTATTCAAATTGTGAATGTGTATTTTTCTTAGTTTTAATATAGCTTTAGATATTTGTGTAAAGTTGGCCGTAAACAGAAAAGGTTTTAATGATGAATT
Source organism: Stegodyphus mimosarum (assembly GCA_000611955.2). Classification (NCBI taxonomy): domain Eukaryota; kingdom Metazoa; phylum Arthropoda; class Arachnida; order Araneae; family Eresidae; genus Stegodyphus; species Stegodyphus mimosarum. Next base: position 89,587 of record KK120168.1, on the reverse strand, counting down.
CGCGAAAGAACTCTAGCTACAAGTGGAAAACTTTGATGAATGCCATTTGTGTAGAATTTGCACTCTTAAACAAGGTCGTTTTGAGACCTTATTCCTCGAGTAGTTAAATTCTGGTGGGGAAAGATGTAATGTTTATCCTAAGTTTATTAACTGTTATTTTAAGTTTTGTATCTTTCCTATCTTATTCTAATTTCAGCTTACAATTTCCTGCGAGAATGTAAATTCAGAAATGCAGTAAATGCAAATGAGAAAGAGTACTATTTAAGTCAACGTTTCAGCGACTTCTAGAAAGAGAGTCTAATTCCCTGACTAGCGCGCGTTTGCCTTTGACTACGCTCGTTACTACGCTCGGCCATACCTTAGGCCCTTGCTTGGCTTCGCCGATTTAATTAATACTTAAGGGCCAACTAGTTAGATTTCTGATAGCTTGGGCTGTACCTTTCAGATAGCTTAGTTAAGCTAGTTTAGTTTAATTTAAATTTATTATTATTTAAGTCCGAGTGGAGGCTTTGTGTAAAGTTCCAAGTAGGAACTAATTGTAAATATTCTGAAACATAAAGGGTTAGGAACCCTCCTCAAGTCTTACGTGCTTTGTACACACACTTAAGCGATTATTCGCTTGTTAGTGTTCGTGCGGTTCTAAGTTAGAACTTTAGAATTAAATAAGTAAAACCCCACAGCACTTAAACACAAAGAGGATAATTTATTTACAAGCCATTAGGAATATAATACTGTATGCAGCTCCGGCATGGGCGGCAACAGTAAGATCAAATGAACAGTTGCTACAGAGACTACAAAACAAGATATTAAGAATTATTACAAAGTCCCTGTGGTTTGTAAGGAACACGGTTATTCATTGTAGTTTGAAAATATCTTATCTTATCTAAGTCTTACGTGTTTTGTTCATACACTTAAGCGATTATTCGCTTGTTAGTGTTCGTGGGGTTCTAAGTTAGAAATTTAGAATTAAATAAGTAAAATCCCACACGCTTTTTCTCTTTGTGCATGATTGCTGCGTAAAAGTAGAATTCATGTTGTTTCAAGTGAAGGATAAATATAAATTTTCACGTTTATTTTATTATAAGTGCAGATAATAAATTTCAGTCTTAGGTTTTTTAAAAGTTATGGTTTATACTTTCAGTTTTACAGTGTCTGTTGAACTTAACAAACAGACATTATAAATTAACAGTTACCCTTCAGTCATCATAGGCCTTCTGTGCACTTGTGAAGTTGGGATCTTAAAATGCTACCTTTATTCGAATCGCAGTATTTTCCAATATAGCGCAGTGATAGTTTTAAGGATATGTTCCTATATTGCTTACAGTACTAGAAGCAGAAACCTAGCTTCAGAGTTTAAGCATAGCCTAAAACCTTTTGAATTTTCCCGTACATGTACAAATGTCACTTCAAATATATCGTTATTTTTACTATATATTCGATTCATACTTTTGATATTTAATTTAATTTAATTATTATATTAATGTATGAGACATTTTATAGAGAAAAATCTCCATTAAGTCTGAAAAGCAAATATTATTCTCTGGTTGTTTAAACAAAATATCCGTGTTGAATTAATTTTCATAATAACAAGCATCTAAATGCGGAACTGCAGCTCCTTTAGGAAAGACCTTTCTAAGACACTTTCTCTGAAACTTAACTATCTAATGTGGCTAACAACGTAAAAGGGCAGCTATGAAAGGCTTCGACAATTAACCTTTGATATTCAGCAAACGAATGCTTTTCGTAGCCTTCATTAATTATTAATGCTTTGTAATAGATATATATACTAGAACTCTAAAGGAATTTATGTTCCTTAATGCTCGCATTTTACTTAGAATTTGGATTTCAGTATAATTCGACTTTATTCATGTTCATGATACTTCAGCCTATATTGTGAGCTGCAAGAACAGTTTTTTAAAAAATTAAGTTGAACGAGAACTGAATTTTATGTAAAAAAAATTAAGTACACATAAATTTGAAGGCAGTTCATTTCTCGATTGCAATGCTGTTTAATTAAGTCTTGTTTCAGGGGAAAAATATGTACTTTACTTTATTCATGGTATTCATATTTTCTAAAACACATTTATGATTGTTTTTTACATTAAATTATTATGAAAAACGTGATCACTTGTTAAGGTCTAGATCAGTTATGAACTATTCATAGGACTACTCAATCACGCATAACTATTTCGTAAAGTACGTGTAATTCTAATAAAATGCTTACAGATAGTAGGCATAAATGGGTTAATGAAAGGATGTTACGCAGAAATCCTATGCTCTAGTTTTCTATCTTTGGGAAATATCCGGTCATTCGCACTTCTCAGGATTATCTAAATATACAGCATTCCCTTCTTTCCACATTTAATTCCCCAAGATTCGCACAAGAAAGCAGAGACAGGATAGCTGAGCTCAGTTTTTTCGAGTATCTATACAAGTTACTAAGCATTACCACCGGATCATAATCTTATTTCCGACCTCTAATTAAGTACGACGATGCTTTTCAGTTCCACACTGTCCTGATCCTATATTTGGCAGCTTAATCTTAGTAATCAAGCAGACGGTTTTGGGTACTGATTAGTGATTCGGATTCTGAAGTCGGAAGATGGCTGGCTTTCGCTTTCTTTCTGTCGGATCTTCAAAATTAAATGCGTCTTATTTACTTACAAATAAAAAGGTATATCTATTTTTTCCATATATACATAGATAGATATATAGAAAGCTATGGATATACAGATATATCTTAATATAATAAAGAATATATAAAGGAAAATTATCTCCCATGAAAATGTGAAGTGAAATTTAGATAGTAAATGTGTACTGTTGTGGAAATTAATAATTCGAATTTATAAATAATTAAACTAGAATTGTTATTTAAATGCAAAACTAAAGAGTCATAGCAGTTCATTTCTTTAATTTCTAGTTCATTAATAATAATAACTTTATCATTTAACTTGATTTAGTTTTTAATAATTTAACTTACTAATAATAACTTCTTTAATTATTTCTACTAGTAAATAACTAGAAATTAAAGAAATTAGTTATTATGAATTTGAAAATTTATATACTACACCACCCTTGCAAGAAATATACAATAGTCTACTGCAACTCCCAAACTTATTTTCAGAAATACTTTCAATAATTATAATAGAAAAACAGAAAACGTGCCTCAAATTCATATTGTTTAAAAACAATTTTAAATTTAACAACACCATTTTTAAACAAATAAATGTCATGCCTATGGATAGCCAATTTTCCACGCAACTTTCTGACCTCGACTTATTTACTTAATAGTTTCAGTGTTAACAATCTCTACACCAAACAAGTTTAAAACTTTTTGGAAACACCTACAGGTATATTGACTATATAATTGTTTTAAACAACTATGATATCATAGAAAACTCTAAATCTAAGATTCTTGCTTAAAAAATTATAAAACCAATAAAAATTAACAAGAAATAAAATATTTTGATATTATATTATAAAACAATCAAACGTTTTGATAAAGAAGAATATTTAATTATTTTTTCTACAATTAAACATATTAACTGGAAACCAGTACTCATCGAAAAACGAAAGTCATCGGAAAAACAATACTCAATCAAGTTAATAGATTTTAAAAAATCTCTACAGAAGCTGATGACTTAAAAAGATGCGATTGTTTTACTTTCACAAGTACGTAAAGAAAATAGCATATTCATACAATTTGTTAATGATTTTCTTAAAAAAGCTGGCGTTGAATATCAAATTTACAGTATATAGTTTTTTTATACTCTGGCATCCATACTTTCCAGATGCAAAAAAAAAAAAAAAAAAAGAAAGGGGAAAAAAAAAAACTTTTGTATTGACTTTCAGCCAGAATTAGTAGTTATAAAATTATCAGTTTTACGCTGCATTTCTTAATTTTACAGGTCTTTTATTAATTTTCTTGTTGGAACATTAGGCATTTTTTGAAAGCAGGAGAGATGAAAAAATGAGCACTGCCCTCGCTGGGATTCGAACCACGGACCTCGCGAATACGCGACGAGCGTGTTGAGCCCCCATACCATTAAGGCATGCGAGGATGACGGGAGAAATACCTTATATTCTTAATTTTTATAGTTCTTACGATACAGATTTTACTATTGTTTTCTGTCATTTTCTTGCTGAATTGACACACTGGAAGAAAATTCGCGCTATTTGCAATGCCTCTGTCTCAATTTCACACCAATGCAGAGGCAATTATAACTCAACACTACAATGGACTCTCCAAAACTTTACTCATCGCAGCCCCCTGGCGTCTAAGGCTTGTTGTTGTGATAGCGCCATTTTGAAATGTTTGGTTAGGGTAAAATGTAAGTAAAGTTTAAAATTGATTTTGGCCTATCAAATTGTAAAAATTTCATGTTTATTTGAATTTTCTTTCTTTCATTTCATTTGCACCTTAATTTTGTTTCTTTTTTGTTCCTTTTTTCATTTATTTTTATTTTTTAGTTCAAGTATTAATCTGCAAGAATTCAATATTTATTTTTGAATTTTATTTTAATTAAATGTCTATCCGAGAATAGAGGAATTATTTCAGATTTCTGAACTTTTTCAGGTACAAGTTCGGATTTTATAAAACTGAATAGAAAATTTAAAATAGGAATGGGGATTTTGTTCAGAAATGCGAAATGAAGAAACGCGCTTCTCATAAATTGTTGGTGGTAATATGGTGAGGTTCTAGTTCCCCTCGATAAGTCGGGATTTTTCTATGGAATCAGCAATAATTGTCTTCTTTTATTCTAAAGATTTGCATCTTAATTAAAACTTCCAGTTTAATTATTTAGAAATTCCAATTATTAATTTTCACATTAGTATACATTTACCATCTAAATTTCATTTCATTGGAGATAATTTTTATTTACGTTATATTCCGCCATATAACGCGCACTTTTAATGCAAAAAAAAAATAAGATCGAAATTTAGGGTGCGCTTTAAAAGCACATATAAAAATGGCAGAAAGACAAATATACAAAAATTAGATTTCTTCATGTGCCTAAACGCTGTTTATTTAAACTAAATGACATACCTTACGAACTTAAAAATTTTTATTATTGAATAACGTGAAAAGTTCGGCCATATTCATCCTCCCTTATATATTCAGGTGTATCATCGAGTTTTGCTTCACCTTCAAATCACTCTTACTCTGATCCATAAATAACTTATCATTTTCCTTTCCATAGAGATTGTTAGATATACTGCATTTTTTTAAATGGCTTTTGAATTATATCGGGTTTAATTTCATTCGTACTTTTATTATCTATTTACACACTACTTCTAGAATGGCATATCACATTTATTCTCTTTTTGTAAATGTTGTTTCACCTTCTAACCTTCTCCCATTCCTCTGATGTTTTAAATTTGCTTTGAATGGTTTATTGATACATATATATAAAAACTGAAGTAATGGCCGTTAATCCACCTGCAGTAAGTGGT
>KK120168.1:63792-82067 GCA_000611955.2 Stegodyphus mimosarum | reverse complement strand
GTGAAAAATACTAACCATTTTTCTCATTTTTTCCATTTCACCTGACTTTTGTCCAGTTTCAGATTTTACTTGGCAATTTTTGCCATTTTTGTTTTGTTTAGTTCGCTAAAAGAACTAACGCTCTAAAACGACGCCATCTTGAACCTGTTACCTCTGACTAGAACTTCAAATCCCCCCCACACTTTCCCTTTCTTTTTTTTCGGAAGCTTCCATGGGCTAGCGACAAGATTACATAGACTTGCTTCTGTTTAGGAAAGTTTGGCGTTTTCCAAGTGCTAGTAGCCCTCCATTAGATTCTTCCACATTATGGCAACCGTTACTCCTACGAATTTTGAACTGTCTAATTTTAACCAGAGCTCCCGTCGGCCAAAGATATGTTTGCTCGTTTACTTTATTTTTTCACCATTTACATTTTGAGTAAAAAACTCCTCCAATTTGTCTGAACAGAACTTTATTAAATAGGTTTTTCTCAGCAAAAAGTTTTAATTTTACGCAACCGGGCCTGCCCTTAATTACATTTTTACAAAGGTTTTTCAAGTTTAATTTTCATATCTGAAAATCTAAAAATTACTGAATATCTAAATTCTTTTACATAAACTGTACTTCAGCCATACTAGGTCACTTTGTATTTTGAAATTAACTTTTATTGCGTTCTAATTTTTGTATTTTTCTATTATTGTTTTCCGTTGAATATTTTTATTTTTTTAACTTTAAATGCTTTAAGACACGCAAACACGTCGGGAAGGGCAAAGCTAGTGAGACTTTTGCTAGATTTATTTTGTAAGGATACTTGATTTCGATTAATACAGTTTGGAGTCTCAATGGTTTTGTCAGACGAAACGTGTTTGCATGATCTTGGTTGATCAACTTGGCTCAGGGCTTCAAACACTTTTCCCTTGATAAGTTCTGTTTGAAGCTTTAAACAAAGGAGATTAACAATTGTATTTTTTGTGCACATTTTTCACTTTCTCTGTAGTATGGATAGGTTTATATAACCAAATTATTTTAATTTGCTTTGTCACTCATATTACATAGTGTTTCAGGAATTTTGATAGGCTACTACAAATGTTTTTTACTTTAATTTTTTATAGACTTTACAAATGCTTTTTACGACTTTAGGTTTCAAACTTACATTCTCTTTATATATGCATATATATATATTAGATCATTATGAATTCAACAGATTACCTTTTGGTTGGAAAAATTCCCCACTACTTTTTCAAAAATCTTATAAGGTATTTCTCCCACTTTCTTGGTCTGCCTTCATGGTGTAGTGGTCTGCACGCTCGGCTCGTATTCGAGAGGCTCGTGGCACTGCTCATTTTTCATGACTCCTGCTTTCAAAAATACCTAATAAATCTACAGTGCCACCCGAACTAAAAAGGGTGTGGGGATGATGATCCTCCACCACCAGGATTTGGTGATTGAGTCTCCAAATCCCCAGTCGCCTTTAAAAGGGGGAGTATGTAAAGTATTTCTCACGCGTTCGTAGTGTAGTGGTCAGTAGGTTCGGCGCGTATTCGAGAGGTCCGTAGTTCGAGTCCCGAGGAGGGCATTGCTCATTTTTCATGACTCCTGCTTTCAAAAAATACCTAATGTCGCTACAATCTCATAGACAAATTTTAAATAAATAACAAATTCAGTTTGCTTTACAGAAATAGCACAAGATTTTACTTTTTGAATAAATTTTAAAATTCATTAGTTTTAGAGTTTTATTCTTGTTTTCTTTACAAATATATCTTAACATACATGCATATATATATATATATGTATATTTGATCATTATGAATTCAACAGATTACCTTTGGGTTGAAAAAATTCCCCCAGTAGTTTTTCAAAGGTATCATAGACAAATTTTAAATAAATATAAAATTCAGTTTACTTTAAATTATTTTGATGACATCATAGAATTTTCCCAAAATTTTGAAGTACATTTGAAACACCTTAATGTAATATTTGATATATGCGAAAAAGGAAATATAAAATTAAAACATTCCAAATGCCAGTTTGCTTAAAAAAATAATTGTCTAGGATATGAAGTTAAAGTAGTAAAATATCAACGCAATAATGCAAATACTGAAGTTATTAAAAAATTACAGTCACATAAAAATATTAGTGAATTACAAAGATTTCTTGAAAGCATTAATTGTTACCATAAATTTACTCCATACTATGCAAAAATTAGACACCCCTATAAAAACTTTACTGAAAAAAAGGTACTCCATGTCCATCGACAAATGAAGACCAACTGATAGCCTTTAAAAATTTAAAAGGTGCTTTAATTATCAGAACCATTTTAGCTCTATTTAATTCAAAATATCTCTGTCGTGTATTTTTACATGCCTCTAAAGGAAGTTATTGGTGCATCTTTAAAACAAAAGCATTCAGTTAATAATTTACAACCCATAACTTCCAGATGTCGAAAATTAAGATCTAATGAAAACAATTATACAAGTACTGAATTGAAATGCTTAGACATTATAGATGCCACAGATAAATTTTATTACTCTTTGCATGGAAATCATTTTACTGTACACATTGATCATACTGCTTTAGTTTGACTTAAGAATATAAAACTTCCGCCAATTAGACTATTCCGATGCTCTTTAAAACTATGTATATATGATATTTATATAAAATATAAAAAAGGTTCTATTAGTATTGAAGTTGTGATACTTCTTTCGCAATTAAAGCAAACTCCATTGATGGAACACAGCAAAAACTTTATTTTGCACTCAAAGTGGCGACATACAAGCAAGAACAGGAAATGTATTTCAATTTATTTTAAAAATAAAAATAATTACATTCTTCGTGCGAGAACCGTGCGCGGCTCTCGAGCCTGCGTTTAAAACGCTGCCATTAAGTTACATATTAATGTTCGTCTATTTAAATTGTACAAAAGATTAGCAACAATATTTAAAACTTTTACAACCTCTTCCCCAACGAAGAGACTTTTTCCGAAGGGAAAAGTTCTGTAAAATACATACATTAAATAAAATGAAATAAAATAAACTTACGTTACATACACTAAGAGACATTGTATTACTTAATTCTACTCAGAACATCTACGTTTTTGTTCAAAGTTCCCTTGCGATGAGTAACCTTAATATTATAGGGTTGTAATGAGAGTGCCCAGCGCATCAATCTAGAGTTACATTTATAGTTGGATTGTAACCAGACCAAAGGATTATGATCAGTTTGAATCAAGAATTCTTGCTGACCATCAAGACAAAAATGCAGCTTTTTGATAGCATACATGATGGCTGCGCATTTTTTTCAGTAGTACAATAGTTCTTTTCAAGTATAGTAATTTTTTTGCTTAGATACAAGATAGCATGCTCATGTTGTTCATCATCTAATTGGGATAGTACTATACCCATGCCGTTGTCAGAGGCATCGGTTTGTATAATAAACTTTTTATTAAAGTCTGGAACATAAAGAATGGGCTTCTTGCATAGCAACTCTTTTAAATGTTTAAAAGCTTGGTGACATTTTTCAGACCATTGTATTACCTCTTTCAAAGCGTTAGTGAGGGGTGAAACAATTTCCAAAAATCTCGGTATGTACTGGCGATAATACCCTACTAGTCCTAAAAAAGCACGTACTTCTGTTTTGGTATTAGATGCAAGATACTCCTTTACAGCCAAGATCTTTACTTCATCTGGAGTTCGCTGTCCTTGTCCCACAACATGGCCTAGGTATCGCACTTTATTTTGTGCAAACTTACATTTTGATGGTTTTAGTCGTACGTTTGCTGTCTGCATTCTGTGTAGAACAGAAGTTAAGTTTTTAAGGTGCTCTTCCCAGTTTTCTGAGCCATCCAGTTTCTGTAGCATACCTAGATGTCATCCAGGTATGGTACAGACAGCGAATCTTTCGCATCCAGCTAGGACTTTATTCATAACCTTGCTAAAAATGTATGGGGCATTTTTCAATCTGAAGGGCAAACGTAGAGGTCTGAAGCTTTCAAAACTAGTTACAAATGTTGCCTAACTCAGTGCTCTTTCTGTTAATGAAATTTGCCAGTAGCCTGTAGATAAATCTAATAGGGCAATATATTTTGCTTTTGCTACAGTTTCGATATGTTCTTCAATATTAGGTAAAGGATAGTATTCTGTTTTAGTAACAGCATTGAGTTTACGATAATCAATACAAGGCCGAGGATCCTTAGATGAAGATTCTATAAAAATCGTGGGAGATGTATAGTCCGATTCTCCCAGTTCTATAATTTTGAGATCGAGCATGTATGGCTTTATTTGTATTGGTTCGTTATTTAATAGCTCAATATCGTGACAAACTAAGTTTGTTAGTCCAGGATTATTTTAAAAACAACCAGAATATTTCATAAAACCTTTCGTAAATCTTCTATTTGCTCGGGTTTCAACCTTTTCTCGAGCTCATTCTCCTCTATGATGTCCGAGAAATTGAATATACTTGGATTGGAAGCTAAATGAGGTATGTCCATTTTTAAGTCTCGTTCCACTTCAGTTATCATATTAATCATTTCTGGTCTTTGTAATATGGTTTAAGCATGTTAATGTGATACATTTGATTTGACTCATTTTGTTCCTCGAAACTTACAACATAATTGGTTTCTGCAGTTTTCTGCTCTATTTTCCCAGGTCCTTTCCGTTGTACCCCTGGTTTATTTTGACAATTTGTACTTAAACTAGAACTAAATCTCCTCTAGCAAATTCTCTTTCCACTGCATTCCGATGGTACCATGTTTTCCTCCTTTGCTGAGCTTCTTTCATGTTTCCCACGGCAAGTTCTTGGCATTTCTTCATTCGATTAATAAGTTCGAAAACGTAACTGACAACATTATTTCTTTCTTCAGTTTGTTCTAGCCACAGTTCATAAAGTAAAGTGACTGGCGTTCGTAGGTTTTTCCCATGAACTAGTTCTGCTAGTGTAAAACCAGTGCTTTCGTGTGTGACTGTTCTGAGGGCAAAACGAAGATGGTAGATAGTTCTCCGAAGCAGAAGTCGCTCCTATACATACGACGCTTAATACCCTTTTCAGCCTTCTATGGAATCGTTCAACGGAATTACTCTGTGGATGATGCACAGAGCTTCTTACATGTTTAACGCCGAAACTCTCCAAAAATTCCATTCTCAAAGCACTGACAAAAGAGGTCCCCTGATCTATTTGGATCGCTTTTGGGAAACCCATACGACTGAAAATCTGTAAGAAAGCATCAATCACAGATGGTGAAGAAATGTCTGTCACCGCAACAGCATCTGGATATTTGGATGACATATACAGAGCTGTAATAATATATTTTTTCCAGTCTTTGAAATAGGTAGCGGACCAACAGCATCGACATTTATTTTAGTGAATATTTCGGAAATGATTGTTAGTAACGTCATTGGAGCCTTCTTTTTGTCATTTCCCTTCTCAGCGCGCTGACGAGCATCGCAGGTTTTTACAAAATCTTCGGTTTCTTTGTAACACCTCGTCCAATAAGAATGTCTAGTCCAGCCTGTCTTTGGTCTTTTTGACACCCAAATGACCAGGAAGTTCCTTCGTGGCACATCTTTATAATTGAGGGCTTGAGTTTTCCAGGTATAACTACAAACTGTCTTTCAAAGCCGATTTTATCTGCCTTTTTTTAATTAAAGGATCTTTTCCTATCAGACTATAGTTCTCATTTTTGCATGTACCTCCTTTAACTTCTTGAATGATTTTAGATAATTCCCTATCAGTATGCTGAAGTCGTACAAGTTCTTTTGAGTCAATGATTGCTACTTTCATGAGAGTGCAGCGACAGCGCCAAACAGGCGATACGGACTTAAAAACTACACAGAAAATCGCCAATTGGCGAAACAGTAAACCTGTTTAGCAAACCTACAGGCTGACGGGGAGAAAAGAATTTTCTCCGGCAGTCCTGCGTAACTACTTCAGACTGTGTGCGTCTGTGCTTCATCGGGATATGTGAACTTTGGTACCCGGATCTGTGCCGTACTCTGAATTTCTTAAGCTGTTATAATGTATCTGGCAACTGTGTTATATTTCCTTATTAATTTTGATTATTTATTGTAACATGTATGTCTTAACTAAGATTGCTGTTTTTCTAGTTAATGTTAGGGATACTTTCCTAGGCACGTGTTACCCACACGTACCTCAAGAGCTTCATCTTCCATATTTAATTCCGGTAATTTAACTTCTTCTTCAAGGACATCTCTGGATGCTTCATTGTCTTACTTCATCGGTTCCAAGATCGCTTCATCGCGTTCAACTATTTTTCTTTTCATTTGAGCTATAGTAGGGACCGCACTAACTTGGTGAGGATGACTATCAGGTTCGTTTCTTTGTTCATTAAACAGCGCAAAAATTTGATTGTCTAATAAATATCTTCCTTTGTCCAGTTCATTTCTAACAATGGCAGCCTTGGTTTTTACTCGCCCGAGATCGCAATTTAGTTCGACCTCAGCCAATGGTAAACAGTTTGGATTCAATTCTAATGGTTGTTGCACCCGCACATTTTCACCTGTGAGCACCTCCGGCGTGATGCATTTGCGAGAAACTATATCAATACTAGTACCTGAATCCCTTAATATAGGAATTTTATAACCATTTACGTAACTCATACTTCTAGTATAAGGTAATATAAATTTTTCCTCTTGTTTTGCACTAATTCTGTTAAGATTAGCAGAATATTCAGTACTATTCTTAAGTTTTGGACATTGAGGTCTTAAATGTTGATAGGATCCACGCTCATAATATTGTGCCGTCTTTCGTTTTTCATATTTATCATCCGGACGTGGACTTCTCGGTTGGTGGAACCAGCTTTGCGAGTTAAATTCTGGTAACCATTTATTTTCAGTTTTATTTTTATTATCTGAACTCACTTTACTTTGAGTTTGTACATTGTATCTTTCTTTCTGCCTTCTACTACAGGCCTTTTTTTAAAGTTTCCGCCGACGTTTTCATAGGCATCAAGTTTTCAGCTAATTTCTTGGATGAAGTCATCTCTACCCTCTCGTCAAGAAAATTATCTGGAATTTCAGGAGGGACTCGACGTTTAAGTTGGTTAATCACCATCAAGTCTAGCAACTGATTAAAAGTCTCAACTCCTAAGCCAGTCACCCATTCTTTGCAATAATTTTCTATTTCGTAGTTGAAATCCATCCATGTGGATTCTGTATTCTTTTGATGTTTCATGAATTTCTGCCTGAACTTTTTCGGGCTTAGCTTAAACCGACTAAACAATAAATCCTTCACATGTTCATAGTCTTTAGTTTTTTCGGATGGTTTTCTAGCTATTAACTGTGTTACTTCGTAAGGAAGTAGTCCTAGTAAATGAGACACAAATTCTTCTTTATCAATTTGAGCCCATTCTGCTTGCCTTTCAAATAGTAGCAAATATAGAATGATATCTCCTTTCTTGTTATCAAATTTCTGCATAAAGTGACGCAGTTTCGTTTTTGGCCGGACCTGTCCGTTAGTTTGAGACCTTGTCTCTGCTTCAAGTCTCTCTGTAATTCGTGCTGTTCTTTCCTTCTCCGCTCTTCTGTTTCTTCCTGCCTCCTATGTTCTTTTCTTTCCTCCCTCTGTTTCCGCTCTTCTCTTTCCTCATTATGTTTCCGTTCTTCCCTTTCCTTCCTCTCTTTTCATTCTTGTATTATTGTGTCTAAGACTCCTTTGACGAATACTTCATCATAATCTCTGCTTTCAACAATTTTCTGTTTTAAATCGACCATTTTCAAATCTTCAGTTACATGAACTCCCAGTTCAGCCGCGAGATTTTGTAAGTCTTCCTTACGAGCTGTTCCTAAATAGGACATTATTTTTGTTTTTAAAATTTATGAACGCTCTGTTCTTTATGCTTCCTCAAATTAGCTCAAATTAATTATTGTAATTAATTAATGCTCTCAGGAATCACGGAATTAAATGCACTCTCTTAAATACACAAACCTCAAAAATAAGATGTTTAAATTATATGAAATTAATATTCTCTGCCACATTAACTGCGAGCAAAATAAAAATAACAACATAGAGCAATGGATATGCTAAATATGTGAAGTGTTGAATAACTAAAGAGAATATTAAATAAATATCCAATACGATAGTAAAATAAGGCAATTCAATATTAACAGGAAGTAATAACCTCGTATCACTAATATTACGTTCAGTGATGAACTAATAAAATAAAGCAATTCACTATTAATAGGAAATAATAATCTGGTATTACAAATATTATGTTCAGTGATGAGCTGATAAAATAAAGCAATTCAATATTAACGAAAAGTAATAATCTCTATAACTAATATTGCATTCAGTGATGAACTAATAAAATCAAAATATGTACGATTATTCGATGTCGGTCAGTGCCTTCAAAAATTATTATGATTGTAATACTTCTTCTGCAATTGAGGCAAACTCCATTATTGGAACACAGCAAAAACTTTATTTTACACTCAAAATGGCAGCATACAAGCAAAAGCAGAAAATGTATTCGAATTTATTTTTAAAATAAAAATGATTACATTTTTCGTGCGAGAACCGCGCGAGGCTCTTGAGCCTGCGTTTAAAACGTTGCCATTAAGATACATATTAATGTTCATCTATTTAAATTCTACAAAAGATTAGCAACAATATTTAAATCTATTACAAAGTGCATATATTAACTAAAATCCGATTTTTTATTATATGTGTGTACAAACAAATTTAGTACCATTAAAAGAAATAGATCATCATCCAAACTTATATAATGTTTGCAATCCTAAATGAAATTAATAATGTTTTAACTATAAAGGAACAAGGGTTGTAAAACCAATATATCATCGTACTAAATTCCCTGAAAAAGCTCATTTTGCATTGGTCGTACTAGTGTATTCTCAATGTTAAATTTGTTATCGCCCCAAAATTAGTGGACAGGAATGGTACAAGATATTAAATTTATTGTAAACATTGTGAAATACGGCAGTTTAATAAGAAAAGTACACGAAAGAAATTTGGTTAATGCAAGCACTACCACCTTTAAGCGAACTGTTATCAGTTGATACTGCTGGCGGTTTAAGTTCGTAAGGCTTAAAAATGTTTATGCTTTGTTCCGGGTTGAATATGGGAGGGCTTTGAAAGTAAACGTTACGGTGTGTATATGTTACGATGAAACACCGAAATCTGGAGAATGTCGACTTTCACTGGTGAATGTCAACATTCACATAGTCGCTTGGTGTATGTCCGAAATATTTACCTAATACTCTTATTTCTGACTTACACCTGTAAATGTCGACATTCACCATGTACTAATGGTGAATGTTCAACATATAATAATACACTCACGGACAAAAAAATTAGCGCACCAAGAAATAATTGCGGGATCGTAACGAAACTTGCAATGAAGGTACATGTCTGGAAGATATGCAAATGATTAGAAATGCAGCGTGACTGCGCATTACGTATAGCCGGTAGAGGGCGTTGAACGTCGTACTCTGTGGTGTATAAAACAGGTAACCAAAGCTTGTTTGAGTGTGCTGAATCATTTACAAAGGAAGAGCTGAGGTAGACATGCCATTACGCCGTGTTCGAAGACAATATGAGCAGTTGTCGCAGTTTGAGAGGAGGTAATCGTCGGGATGATAGAAGCTGGGTGGTCAGCTAGGTGAGTAGCACGTCAATTAGGCCGCTCTGATTGTGTTGTGAAGTTGTTGGGACCAGCGGACCCGAGAGATGTCATGTACACAAAGACCAGGCTCAAGACGCCCTCGACAGACCAGTCATGGAGAGGACCGCCATATCGTAAGAAATGCACGCGTACAGCGAACTGCTTCATCGGCCGCCATCCAAGCACGTACCTTCACTAGGGGCCCCTGTGTCTTCTCGAATCATACGAAGGCACCTGGCTGAAGGACAGTTGGTATCGCGGTGCCCATTACGTGTGCGGCCCATGATGCCCACCCATCGACGCCTTCATTTGGAGTAGTGTCGAGCACGAGGAAACTGGACTGCAGCGGAATGGAACCAGGTCGTCTTTAGCGACGAATCCAGATTCAATCTCGGCAGTGATGACAATCGTGTTCGTGTGTGGAGAGCCCGTGGTGAACGCCTCAATCCTGCCTTTACTGTACAGCGACACATAGCTCCCACAGCTGGTGTGATGGTATAGGGTGCCATTGCTTACAATACACGGTCACCCCTAGTATTGTTCCGTGGCACCATAACAGCCCAGCGATATGTTCATGAAATCCTACAACCACATGTGTTGCCACTCATGCAACGGCTCTCAGGAGCCATTTTTCAACAAGACAATGCTCGGCCTCATACGGCAAGGGCGTCATAAGACTGTCTCCGCATTGTTAGTACCCTTCCTTGGCCTGCCCGATCCCCAGATTTGTCTCCAATCGAGCATATCTGGGATCATTTGGGACGACGAGTTGGACATCCCACGAGTTTGAACGAACTAGAGGCAAGGTTACAGCAATTATGGAACGAAATGTCTCAAGACATCATACAGAACTTGTATGACCCAATGCCTGATCGTATCGCATCGTGCATTCGCGCTAGAGGGGTCCAACGGAGTATTAACTCCTCCGTTCTTTTGCCTTTTTCTCTGAAATAAATTATCCTTTTTCTTTGGTTTTCTTATCATTTACTTATATCAAAGTAGTCATTACGTATGTAAAATTTCGTTTCATTTTCACGTCTTGCGCTAATTTTTTTGTCCATGAGTGTATTATATTTTCTTCTCCGTAATTCAGTCGCGAAAAAACGAACTTAAGATAATAACATAAGAACTTAAAACACACAGTACATTCAAAATGAGAAAGCAAAATAATAGAAGATAAAAACTTACTTAATTATACAGTACGTTATAAATGAGAAAATAAAATAATAGCAATAAAAGACTTACTAAATTATGTGATTCAAATCTTATTTATTGCAACAACTTAAACTATTAAGACACTTTGAATTGCACAAGAGAACCTTGCTTTTTTACAACTGCATTTATGGGAAACAGCCAGTCGCCTCTTTGTCTACTCCTGTCTTTTCGACCTACACCACAGCATATCTGTGATTGCGACATACACCGGTGAGAGTCCGAATGTACAAGAATGGAATGTTATATTCGATCTTTCACCAACGTATTTGGTGAATGTTGACATTTTCTGGTGAAAGTCGACATTCTCCAATTTCGGTCTTTCACAGTAACATATACATATAGTACACACACAGTGTGCACAAAAGCCATTGCTTGGCCTTCATTTATATATATATATATACTCTTTTGGGGAAAAATCGAAGCACCATGAAGGAAGTGGATGTTTTTGATGAAATTGAATATGTATATAGCTCATACCCAGATAATAAAATGCTTAAAAAATCAAGGTCATGTACCTATTCACGGCTCACAATCACCCACTGAGTGTTCAAATTAGTAGTTGGTCGAATCGTCCCTGGAACCAATGCATGCTTGAATTCGTCGAAACAAGGAGTGGTAGAGGTTCCTAATGTCATTCTGCGACACATTCTGCCAGGCATTCATCAGTTGTGGCTCCAGATCTGCGATATTTTATGGTGCCCGAATCTGGAAGCCTACCTTGTCCCATACATGCTCGATTGGTGAAAGGTCCGGTGACCTTGCTGGCCAAGGAAGAGTATCAACCGCACGGAGACAGTCCAGAGATATGCGAGCGGTATGTGACCAGGCATTATCTTGTTGGAAAATGGCCCCAGGATGACGTACAATGAACGGTAATGCAACCGGCCGCAGGACGGTATCAACATATCGTTAAGCTGTCAATGATGTACGGAAGATGACTAAAGATGATCTGCTGTCATAAGAAACAGCCCCCATACCATCACACCAGGGTTATGGCTGTATGCTTTGTAAAACATGATTAGGACGGCTGGCCCTGTCCCCTTTAGACACGAACATGGTGGACATCTGCTTCAAGAGTGAAGCGGGATTCATCGCTGAACACTATACGATGTCAGTCTGATGGCAGTCATGATAATCGGCTGCGACACCACTCCAGACGACTCCGCCGATGTTGTAGGGTCAAAGGCAAACTTCTGAAAAGCCTCTGTGAGCGTAACCCCGCCTCAGACAAGCGCAGTGAGATGGTGGACGGTACCACGGGAGGTATAGACGTGGCTGTAATCCGTTGAAATAGTCGACAATGATACCGTTGGGGCGGTTCGTGCCTGGCGAACAATCATCCTATCTTGCCTCGCAGTGACGTAATTTGCTCGCCAACGTATTTATAACAGAGTAGGTGAGATTCTGGAGACAAAGGTTAATATTAGTTTTGGTTGCCTTTGTCAAGCAGCGTTACGTAATATAGAAAAATCTCGAATTCGGGAGAACAGATAAATTTAGGGGGAGAGCACCAAATTTAGTATGTTAATTTTGATATCGCCAATTAGTTTTTAAAGCAGCTAACATATTTTCTTATTTCTTACATATATATGTGTGTATATATATATTGATTATACACAGTGATTTAATTTATATCGATGTAATTTATTTTTCATGATGTTTCATTAATTTCATATATTTGCACATTTGTCAATTCGGATAAAGACTTTTTCTAATACGTTTCGCGACTCACAAACCCTTGATGAAGATATGCCGAGGGATGTTAAAGTTCATTTACGTTTATTTATTGCACAATTTTTGCACTTATCCTATGTATGTGGTAATATTCGTACGAATTTTGCTTTTGCGTAGTGTTGTTTGCCTGAGGATTTTAGATTTCCTTGTTACTATCTCGCAATAGCTCTTTACTTTAGCACTTTTTGTGCCGATTCATTATTTCAGGATTGAACATAATATTTGAATTTGCTTTGATTTCGTTTTGAATTTAAATAATTTTGCCACAGAATCAATGAAGCTCAAGATGCATAATTTGGATTTTGATTCTCCAACTTAATTTTGTTTTGTTTAAATTTTAAAATGTGTATAATTCAGTAGAGTCGGATGAGAGTTAAAAAAGTAAACTAATCATTTTTGAACTTTTTAAAGCTTACTTATAGGCTTAATCTGTATGATATCAGGACTTAGAAGATGGCTCATAAATCGATGTCTATATAAAAATGTAACTACGCTGCTGGTCACCCAAATTGCAACACCAAGAATGACAAGAGATATCACAACAAAATTTATTTAGTAGATAACATGTTGACCAAGTATCAAATGATTAAATTTATAGACTTCTGTGAAGTGTGGTTCCTTCCAGAATCAGTAACTAGAGTAGCCGCCATTGTTGGAGATCACCGCTGCCACACGCCTCGGCATTGATTCAAAGAGACTTTGGATGTGTTCTTGGGGTACAGCAGACCAAGCAGCTTCCACAAATTGCCAAATTTGATCTGGTTTGGCAGCTTAGGGTGTAATCTGGGTCAATCGTTCAGCAAACATAAACCATGTTTTCTATCAACGAAAGATCCGGAGAGCTCGCCGGCCAGGGAAGCAATTCAATCTGGCGATTGACGAAGAACCCTTAGACAATGCGCGCCACGTACAGTCGCGCAATATCCTGTTGAAATATAGCTGAGGGAAATCCCTGAAGGTAAGGAAGGACAACTGGCTCCAACACCTCGGAGATGAAGCGCTGGCTGTTTAAAGTACCGGCAATGCGTACTAGAGGAGTACGAGAGTGATATCCAATACTGCCCCACACCATAATACCCGTTGCAGGACCAGTGTGGCGGTGCATAACGCAACTGTTCAGCATCATCTCTCCACGGCGTCTCCAGACTCGAATCCGACCAGCGTGATGTTGCAGACAGAAGCGTGACTCGTCAGTAAAGACAATTACATTCCATTCTGCCGTCCACATCCTTATTTCATTGCGCCATTGGCGGCGGAGACGTCTGTGGTTCTGTGTCAGGGGTAGACGAAGCAATGTACGTCGTGCGGACAGACCACTATGTTGTAAACGGCGTCGAATTGTACGCGCAGACACTGGATGATGCGTTATAGACTGAATGTGCTGTGCTATGGTTCGTGATGTGACTTTGCGATCCGTCACTGCCATGAGCACAATGTTCCTGTCATCACGTGAAGTGGTGCACTGAGGTGAATGCGATCGAACACGTCGGTCCGTGGTACTCTCCTGCATCCAACGGTCGCATATCCGCATTACAGTTGTTTGGTTTCGTCCAACACGACTACCGATTTCCCTGAAAGATAATCCACACTCTCGGTAGGCCACTATCCTTCCTCTGCCGAACTCGTATACTTGATCAAACAATGATTGGTGTTTACTACGAGGCATAATTGATCGTTTTCTTGAAAAAAAAACACAAGAAAAACACAATTGCCGAACTTGATATCGTCGAAAACTCCAAGACTTAAATAGCGTCTTTGAAGTGGCGCCACAGGCGCGCGTGATGTGCGTCTGCGCTGAAATTCTAATCATTCTCATATCTCACCTCCGCTGATGCATGTTGTAAATTTCATGCTATTTGCATGCTTCCTTCAGGGTGTTGCATTTACGGTGGCCAGCAATGTACTCGTACTTTAAGGACGTAGTTAGCGGAATACCTTACCTTGACTCGCCGTTATTCCTTTACTATTTAAAGAGATTTTACCTTTTACTTCATAATCGTTGATTTAGAGAATTCATTCAAACTGAATTCTTTATTAAGTTCATTTTCCTTAATGTTTTACTTTTTAATCCCGGTCACAAAAACGTTGATGAACTTTAGAGACATTAGGTTATTTCGAAGCAATAGAAGTGAAAAATGAGCACTGCCCTCGTTGGGACTAGAACCACGGACCTCTCAAATACGCGTCGAGGGTGCTGAGTACTACACCCTGAAGGCATGATAAGAAGGCGGGGAAAATACCTTATACACTCCCCCTTTTAAAGGGTAACTGGGGATTAGAGGACCTAATCGCCAAATCCTGGTGTGGAGAATCATCATCCACCACCCTTTTTTTGTTCAGGCGCCACTTATAGTGTTATTAGTCCAAAGGGATTTAGTCCCGAAGGACTATTACTTTCGTTTTGCGATTTTGCGTCGGAAACACAAAAACGGCGTATCACTTTTCAAATTGTTGCCACTAAATGTTATCGCTCTGCATTAAATATATATGTGCATATTTATTTTAAAAAATGAAAAATCTACATAAATGTATGCATGATTTTTTTTTTGACGTAGCTTTCTCTTCAAAAATCGTCTGCGTGCGTTGCACGGGAAAATAAAAAGGAATTCTTACTACAGTTCTAAATAAATAGCCAAATAAATGTGAAATTCGTAACAATATTCTCTAAAACTTTAACGAATTTTTCATTAACAAACTCAAAGATTTCAAAGCCAGCAATACCAACGTTGTACAGAAAAACATTTTTATCTCCAGCGCGTGAGAGCGTGTACCGAAATTTCTAAAGATATGCAGAATTTAAAATTATTTTGCGATATTGCTGTTGAAACGAATTTTATGGTTTAAGTGCGAAGAACATGGTATTTAACAAATAAAGGTAACACACAAAATGTTAAATAAGCGCCCCTTTGGACGTAATCTAAAATCTGAAGCCTTTCAAATTTTTTTTTCCTTTTTACGTATTTTTTTGAAAGGAGGAGCCGATGAAAAATGAGCAATGCCTTCGCCGGGACTAGAACTACGGACCTCTCGAATACGCGTCGATCCTGTTGACCGCTACACCACGAAGATATGCGAAGAAGGCGTGACAAAATACCCCATAGAATAATTATCTAGCTCTAAAGTTAGGCAATGAAAACTTTTGTTCCTCTCATTAAAATTGATTTTCTTGCATTTTAAAGAGAACTGTTCCAGTGTGAAATTGAAATTTAAGCAGAAAAGGAACCTTAAATTAGTGTAGATTGTGAAATATAGAATATATGTAGATATAGATTTGTTTTATCAAAAAATGCAGTTTTATTTTTATCGAAACCTACGCCAATATAAAATGTAGTTATAATGATAAACATTTATTTATACTTTTATCAAAATCTACGCCAGCCTAAAATTGCTTTTCTACTAAATTTTAAATTTTTATTCCCGATTTTATATTGATGCTTTTTCTTAACAAAAATCTCTATTTTTTAATTCTCCAAAGAATTTCACACTAATTTCTTTCATTTTTGTACCTCTTTACTTATGTTCTGTAAAAAATCTCTAGTTTCTGATGAAAAACTGGAATGTTAATTATGTTAAAAGTTATGCGTGATTATGACAATAACGCATAACTTTATCTGTCCTGGAATAAGAAAATAACTTTTAACAGCTTTTTTTTAATTCTTTTTGGAAAAAACGTCTGATCTGTCTAAAACTGAAGGCTACAGTTTTAGCTAATCATTTTTATTAACTCCCTGACGAGACAGGAATTTGAATTATTCTAATTCTTATAGGAAATAAACTGCAGCTTATCGCAATTCTTCGTAATCTGCACTGTCGCGTCTTGATAAGACAAGCTTAGACAAGTTTTCTCCTTTCAAAGGGTGTTGCAAGCATTTGGTCATATAATTATGCAACTTAATCTCTAAGTCATAAGACCTTCATTTTTCTTTGACATGGCGTCTGGATATGTAGAAAGAAATGAATAGTCAAGTTTTAGTGTTAATTGGAACCAGTGTGCATGTTTGCATTATAAGTTACTAATAGAGAGATGTTTCTAATACCAAGCTCTTTGACTCAATATTAGAAAATGAATAAAACAGGAAATTTATCAGAAAGAAATACGAAAAATTCCTCCCCTCCTTCCCTCCTTTTGAGTTCAAGCCAAATATCCTAAGCAGTTCTATGCTATGTTCTTGTCTTAACCTTTCTACTCACTTGACACATACTAACCCAGAAATTCTATAGAATGAAATTAAAATTTAAACTGATAGTTCAAGCTAACCACAATTATCTGAACTGGTTGGTGAGTTATCGCCTTTATAACTACCTAACTGACAACAGAAACACAAGTCAATATAAAATCAAATTAATTTATTACTGTCTGATCTCCAAAGAAATTATTATATATATATATGAAATTCTTGCGAACGGAGAGAGTTGCAGCTATGCAAGTGAAGTAACGGTATAGCAAAGCGACTACGCTCGACCTAATGCAAACGACAGCAGCGCCCCTAGTGGTAAAATTCGGAAGATGGGCATTACAAATCAAAAATGAAAAAGAGGTAGAGCAGAATTTCCAATTAGAAAATTTTAGAGCATCAATTAATTAGTACGAAACGGCATTTGGTTCACATGGATAGGACAAATTGTCGCCTGCATGCCCAAATATGTCCGCAATCGATGCGAGGCGATTCTACTCTGCATATTCACAGGAAGAGTAGAATCGTCGAGCATCAATTGTAGACATCTTTGGGTATACAGGCGACAATTTCTAATCCGTGTGAACCAGATGTTGTTTCTTTCTAATTAATTGATGCTCTAAAACTTTCTAATTGGAAATTTTGCTCTATCTCTTTTAATTTTCGATTTGCAATGTTTATCTTCCAAATTTCCCCACTAGGGGCGCTGCTGTCGTTTTCATTATTTCGGGCGTACTCGGTTTACTATACGGCTACCTCACTTACATAGCTGTAGCTCTCTCTATTCGCAAGAATTTTCATTACAATAAGAATTTTCCTATGCACCTTGTGCGTATAATCAAATAAATGAAAGGGGGATACTGCTATTAAAATCCAATAAATTCCAATAAGGGAAAAATTAAGAATGCCAGTAAAGGAAACTAAGAATTAAAATTTTAAGACACATGAATTCCAATCTAAGTCGTAATAGGAAAAGGAATAAAAATTAAAATCATAGGTAAAAATAAAAATGATTTAATAATAACCAAAAGGTAAAAAGTTTTGAAAGGAATTTGAAATATTACAAAACAAAAGTGACAGATGGAAAAATTGGGAAGAGTGTGAAATAAGCTAATTTCCCCTGAAGAGTCAGAATTATTTCGCTAGCTTTTCAATTGTTCATTTGTCGGTAATTTTTTATGATATTATTATAAATTTTATTTGCAGTTTTTGCATCTCAATTTATAAGCTTTTCCACTACTATTAGTTAGTGCTTGCAAGACAATTTTTCCATTTGTCACTTTTCTTTTACAATACCTCAAATTCTTTAAAAATTTTACCTTTTGGTTATCATTAAATCATTTTTATTTTTACCTTTGTTTTAATTTTTCTTCCTTTTCCTATTACGACTTTGTAGATTGGAGTTTATGTGTTTTCAAATTGTAATTCTTAGTTTTCTTTATTGGCATTCTTAATTTTTACTTTATTGGATTTTAAGAGGAGAATTCCCCTTTCATTCATTTGGTTATGTTTAGTTTAATTAAATAACTGCGCAGGATTCT
>KK120168.1:25569-63746 GCA_000611955.2 Stegodyphus mimosarum | reverse complement strand
ATATATATGAATTTAATAAACATTCTCTGTTTGTAAAAAGCAAATATAAATTTAAAACTAATAATTATTGCAAAAATAAAATTAATTATTGTTGCGAACCAATTTACAACACCATTTAAATTCTAAGAACATAGTTAAACTAAGTGTACGTATTTAAAACTATGAGGAAAAAAAATAAATAAAAAAATAAAAAGTACATAATCCTGAAAATTAATCTAAAAAATTCTTTAAATCTAAGACTAAGCATAAGTGAATAATTGTTGAGCAGGCAGGAGACAGACTTATCAAGGGAAAGTTGCCTCCAAACCTAACTCTTCAATTACTCAATTCGTGTTTCGTCATCCAAATACGCAAGGGTAAAAATTCAAAACCAAAAGTAAAATCACATGTTGCGAAATACTCAAAAGGAAATTAAAATGAAATTAAAGTAGTGAGAATTTTGAAAAATTAAGCAAGTAAAAAGACTAAAAATACTGATTAAAGGTCAAAAGGTAGAAAACCAAATTATTTAAAAGCAGCACAAAAGTAATTTAGAAACTCTTTATTTTTAAGTAAACAAAAACAATTCAGAAACTCTTGCCTATTGAATATATATAATAACATAATCAGGATTACTTTTCCTAATAAAGTCAAACTTCATCTGTCTATCAACCTATCTGTCTCTATATAAAATGCAAAAGACAATTTAAAATAAATCAATTCAGAAGCAAGATTATTCGATGTACTTTTACAAATTATTCATTTTTACTTCTACAATATAAGTGTTTATAATTATTTTATTGAGTTTTATCAGTAGTCTATCTCAATCCATTTTAGGCTTTGCTACGGTAGATGAAAATATAACTGCACTGCTGGCCACCGTAAATGCAAAACCCTGAAGGAAGCATGCAAATAACATCAAATTTACAACATGTATTAGCGGAGATGAGATATGCGAATGATTAGAATTTCAGCGCAGACGCACATCTCGCGCGCCACTTCAAAACGCTATTTAAGTCTTGGAGTTTTCGACGATTTCAAGTTCGGCAATTGTATTTTTCTTGTGTTTTGTTTTTCAAAAGAAAAGATCAATTATGCCTCTTAGTAAACAGCGATCATCATTTGATCAAGTATACGAGTTCGACAGAGGAAGGATATTGGCCTACCGAGAGTGTGATTATCTTTCAGAGAAATCGGTAGTCGTGTTGGACGTAACCAAACAACTGTAATGCGGATATGTGACCGTTGGATGCAGGAGAGTACGACGGACCGACGTGTTCGATCGCATTCACCTCAGTACACCACTTCATGTGATGACAGGAACATTGTGTGCATGGCAGTGACGGATCGATTAGTCACATCGCGAACCATAGCCCAGCACATTCAGTCTGTAACGCATCATCCAGTGTCTGCGCGTACCATTCGACGCCGTTTACAGCAGAGTGGTCTGTCCGCAAAATGTCCTTTGCTTCGTCTACCCTTGACGCAGAACCACAGACGTCTCCGTCGTCAATGGCGCAATGAAATAAGGATGTGGACGGCAGAATGGAATGAAATTGTCTTTACTGACGAATCACGCTTCTGTCTGCAACATCACGCTGGTCGGATTCGAGTCTGGAGACGCCTTGGAGAGAGGATGCTGAACAGTTGCGTTATGCACCGCCACACTGGTCCTGCAACGGGTATTATGGTATGGGGAAGTATTGGATATCACTCTCGTACTCCTCTAGTACGCATTGCCGGTACTTTAATCAGCCAGAGCTTCATCTCCGAAGTGTTGGAGCCAGTTGTCCTTCCTTACCTTCAGGGCTTTCCCACAGCTATATTTCAACAGGATATTGCGCGACCGTACGTGGCGCGCATTGTCCAAGGGTTCTTCGTCAATAGCCAGATTGAATTGCTTCCCTGGCCGGCGCGCTCTCCGGATCTTTCACCGATAAAAAACATGTGGTTCATGATTGCTGAACGATTGTGTAGTAATGAGGTGTACCTGACAGACCGTGATGACCTGAAATAATTGGGGAAAACTGTGAAGTAATAAATATTAAACGTTGTGTTACCGCAATACTATAATACTAGAGAGGACTGTAAGGGTAAAATGCGTGATCTATTAAGTAAAAAAACAAGAATATAACTTACCCCAAAGAAGGCTACATGATCTCGTTGAAACATATTAAAATTTATTAGTTAGCCAGACTGTAAAAGAAATAGATAAAAAAAAATACACTATGCCAGATGGAATAACTAATACAAGGCATACATGAAGCTACTCGTGAGTGCTAGACGAAGTCCAGAAGAATCTTAAATAATCTGCGCGTGTACTGTCCTTACATTGACAGCATGCTCAATAGAGTTACTCTAAATAAAGTCACTTCGAAATACGATGAAATTAAATCAGATGCATTTACCAGTTCCGAATTTAGACATGAAGAAGTAACACGTGGCAATATGAATTCTTGGAACGAACAAGAGTCCGATGAAATTCAGCACGAAATTTCTTTCCGTAACAAAATATTATCAGAAGATAGTTCTCGATGCAAGGCAATATGAAGCATTTTACCACAGAAATTCGTTAAATATGGATGTACATAGATGAAACTTCAAAGGATGAAGAATGGCTAAGTCGTGCAACCAGGAAAGAACATCTCCGCCGGTCAGGACTGCCCAGAAGGGCGTCCTACCTCGACGAGCGCCAGCAGCAGAAGAGCGAGAAACCGGTTCCGTCCTTCAATCTCGCCTCGTGATCAGTGTCGGTTGCAGTTAGCATCTCATGTGGAGGCTTGCCTTGACAGATTGACACAGATTACATCCCAAGCTGCCACACCAGATTAACTTTGCCAACGTTTGGAAGCTGCTTGGTCTGCTGTACCCCAAGAACACACTCAAAGTCTCTTTGAATCAATGGCGTGGCGTGTGGCAGCTGTGATCTCCAACAATGGCGGCTACTCTGGCTACTGTTTCTAGAAGGATCCACACTTCACGGAAGTCTATAAATTTAATCATTTGATACTTGGTCGACATGATATCTACTAAATAAATTTTATTGTGTTATCTCTTGTCTTTCTTGGTGTTGCAATTTGGGTGGCCAGCAGTGTATATTATATCACTTCAAAACTTTTGTTGCTCTAGTCCTATAGATTTTAAAAATTTATTCCCCTGTTTGTGACTTTTATATTATATTTTATTTTATATTTTCAGATAATTTTTTTTTGTTTTTGCATGTATTGGATTGCTTCTGTTTTACATGTTTTGGACTTGGTGTAATAAAATCAAAAATTTTTATTAGATTTTTTTCTAAGCTTTTCGACATGTTTATAAGTTTTCCTTTTATTTTTTAACCCCACCTATATATTTTTAAAATTTGCATTTATTATTGTTTATCAAATTTTGAATTAAATCATTTGCATATGGTTTTATCTTTGCAAGTGTTAGATTATTATTTTTTCAAGTCTGGTTTTTGGACTCCATATGCCCAATTATTTTAATTTGTCTAATATTTCGTAATCTTGTTGAATTTGTCTCTTTTTTTTTTGAAACTACAATTTTTGTACTGCTTACTCGGCCTCTAGAGGCCGAGTAAGCAGTACAAGTATCAGTATCAGTGTTGGAGTATCAGTGTTGGAGAGATCAGTATCAGTGTTGGAGTAAAGTATCAGAGTTGTGTTGGAGTAAGATCAGTATCAGTGTTGGAGTATCAGTGTTGGAGAAAGTATCAGTGTTGGACTGATAGAGACACAGACTACTTTGTTTTTCTAAGGTTTTTTTATTTTTCTAAGGTTTTTTTTTTAAATTTTAAGTTTTAATTTGTGTCATTGTCAGTTCAGAAACAAGCTATTTTATTGTTTTGCTTCTCTCGTTGTACCTGATAATGATGCAATGAAAGATATACGTATCATTTTTTTGTATTTATTCCTTTGCATATGTACAGTTTAAACATATATATATATATATATATATATATATTTAATGCATTTTAGATATCTTATATGATTCTAGTCAGGAACTTTTAGTTTTCTAACTTTTACTTTTGATTCTTATTTAAAGTTTAACATGTTACTTCGTAGTATACTGCATGTATTGTTTCTACATTTATTATCTTTCATCATGTCGGCGAATTTCTTTCGCATTAACTGAAAAACAAAGATTTAGATTCAAAAATGACATTACTTTGCATTTTTTATATTTTGGAAAAGAAGTTTTATTCAGAAATGCAAGAGAGACGAAACGCAGTCGAAATGAATTATTAGCGATTTTATGGGCAGAGATTAAATTTCCTTGAAAGTCAGGATCTTCCTATGGAATCGGCGATAATTCTTTTAACTACACTCACGTTTGTGAAAATTGCAACACCAAGAAGGAATCGTCATAATTGAATGCAATTTAATACACAGTTGAGTGGTAGTAGTACAAATAAATGATTAAATGTTCAAAGCAAACAAACAAGAACAAGAGATCAGAATCATTCTTTTGTGTGGCCACCACGCGCCGCAATAAGTGCTGCTACACGACATGGCATGGAGTCAAACAAAGTTTGAATGTCTGACTGAGGAAGAGCATTCCATATCGTTTGTACGCGTACCCAAAGTTCGTCTGCAGACGCAACAGGACGAGGATCACGAGCAAGACGCCGACCAATGACATCCCACACATGTTCAATTGGCTACATATCCGGGGAACACGCAGGCCAAGGAAGAAGCTGTACCTGCTGCGCTGCAAAGAAGGATTTAACAATCCGAGCAGTATGAGGGCGGGCATTGTCCTGTTGAAATACAGCGCCTGGCAAGCTTTGAAGGAAGGGAACAGCTTCGGGCTGTAGAACTTCACGGATATACCGGTTGCTGTTCAGATTGCCCACAATTCGTAGCAATTGAGATCGTCTATGATATGCTATGGCGCCCCAGACCATAACTCCGGGTGTTCGTCCACTGTGGCGTTCGATAATGCACTCCGGAAGGTGGCGTTCACCGGCATAGCGTCTGACACGAATGCGGCCATCATGGTACCACAAATTAAAGCGGGATTCGTCAGAAAACACGACATGCTGCCAATCAGCACGCCAGTCTCTATGCTGATTGGCCCATTGTAGCCGCAGGCGGCGATGGTCGTGCGTTAGGGGGATCCTGTATAAAGGAGTCCGTGCGCGCAGTCCACACTGCAGCAGACGTCTACGAATTGATGAAGCACACAATGAAACACCTGTAGCTATTGACCACAGTGCTGCCAATTGTCTAGAGGAAGCTGTACGGTCCGTCCGCGCCATGCGGACCAGGTGTCTATCATCGCGAGCTGACGTCACATTTCGGGGTCCACTCCCGGATTTCCGAGTTGTCCGACACTCGTCCGTCCACTGCTTCCAAACGCGCATCACTGTGCTGCTGTTACGCTGCACACGAGAGGCTACTGCACGATACGACAATCCAGCTTCACGAAGGCCGATGATTCTCCCTCGTTCAAACTCTGTAAGTTGTTCAAATCTCGCTCTCTTTCGTCGACGAGGCATAAGTACAGATTGAGTTAACGTTTACCACTAGCAGATAACCACCGATAACCATACACGCCTCGCTACAGCCGTCTATTTATTCGGATCCATCAGCCGTTCAGAGGGCGCTGCTCAGCATACGCATGCGCTACGGATTTGCAATTCTAATCATTTGCATATCATGCGCTACTTTGCATTTCCTGAAAATTTCAGCTCACTCGCGTAAGTCCTTCATGGTGTTGCAATTTTCACAAACGTGAGTGTATTTTATTCCTGCTATTTTAAGTTTTCATTCAATTTCGTACATATTACACCTCTTGCTTTCTAAAATTTAAACAACCTTTAAAATCTCTTGAAATTTTAAATATCTCCCATTTCATTAATATTTCACTTTAAAAATTTCCTATTAAACTAGTATTTTCTTATCACAATCAAATTGAAATTAATTATTAAAACAGATATATATACATATAATTTGTTTGGTAGATAATCAGCTTAACAATAATTTTTTTCATCCTCATCCAAATCACTTTTTCACTTTTTCCTATACTTCAAATGTAAGATGTAAGAGCTTCTAGGAAAATTTTCTTTCATTCTCCTGCGGTGCCTTTGTGCCTACATATTCGTCACGAAACATTATAATGGATGTATTAATATTTACAAAAAATATAAAGAATAGTCTGAAGTTGAAAATTTAAAGTTTATTGTCACCTTTTTAATGAGAAGGAAATTCATGCAGACTTAATGTAAGATTTTATATCTGCGTTTGGAGGAAATAACCATTCTTCAATGTAAACACTCAACTTGCTATTTATTCTTTAATTTATTCACCTTTCCTAATTATTACAAGATTACCTACTGAGATCAGAAATTAATAGTTGTCAAGCACATTAGGTAGATGCAAGGTTGCTACCCTAAACCATAATCCTCATCTTCTTCTCTTAATTGATTTTATCTTTGGCTTCGTTTAAAAGCTTTCTGTTATTTCTTGTTTCTCGCACGGATTTAATCCTGAAAGCACTTCGGCAAGATAATGTACAGAATGAAGGAATTTTAAGCCACAGGAAAATTAACGTAGGATTATGGTTGCTTCCAGAATTAACAGCAGTGCTGATTTCATGATTGTTTGCCTGGCGTATGCTGTCTAAGCTCTCCTTGCTGCTGCGGTGATTAACTTAACGCTTCTCTGGTGACGACCCGTTTTAGTGACGACTGAATTCTATTAAGTTATTTTAGAAGAGTTACAAAGTTAATCGGTGCATGATATACCGAATATTCTGCCACTCTAGGTTGTAGGATCATTAAAGTTGACTCATTAGTGTTTAATATAATTTTGGATTTGACATATTTTATCAGTACGCTAGCCGCAGTTACAATAGGTTTGCAACTGCTGTATTTCAGATCTTTATAATTCCATTTACGCGGATTGCTTTAATCTTATTTCTAGACCAACGAAGTTTTAATTCATTCTTAAAGAACTTATAAGTTTCTTTATTGTTTTCTTTGATTTAAACAGCACAAAAAGATAATGCAGTAAAAAGCACATTTTCAAGAGACTACTGAATTTTTTAGAAGAATATGTGCGATACGTAGAATTTTTATTCTAGTATTTAATGTAGCAGAAATAAGTTATGCGTTTCTTAGTTTGGGTAAACAAAGCATAATTTCATTGTTTGATTCTATTACGGTAAAAATGAAAGGAAGTTTTGTATTTAGTTTAGATCTTCGTAAATAAAGCTTAATTTAATTGTTTTACTGTTCAATTTATTATTCATCCCTTTTTTACCTTATTTACTATTTCATTATTTTATTGTAGTTGAAACAGAAATTAGTGTGCGTTTAGGTAGACTTTTACATGCTTACAAGAACATTCAGAGCATAATTTTGTTTTCAGCTTGTCGGGTATTACTTATTTAATTTTGTATTCAATCCTTCAACCCCACAAATGCTAATAAGCGAATAATCGCTTAAGCGTGTGAATAGAGACGTAAGACTTACGAAGGGTTAACTACCCTTTATTTCTCAGAATAAATGTAATACAATCAACTCCTAACTCGTAGTGTACAGCAAAGCCTCCTTGCCTCCTTTCCAAAGTACCCTTTTTGTGGTGTTTCTACAGATATTTAATGTTTCGCACAAGTTATCTATGTTCAAGGAAAATACATCTTTACTCGTACACTAGTCACGCAATATTCTCCAGCACTTAACTCAAAAACCTGTTCCACAGAATCTGTCCCATAGAAAACATCATCTACGTAGATCGAACGCTTCAACATCTCAAAAATATCTGGATTTTCTACCTTTGTTTTCTTTGTATGTTTTCATAGTGCAAGTCAGAATGAACGGGCTACACGTCACACCGAAAGGAACGCGAGTCATTCTATAATGTTTCAAATTGTAATTATTATCAAAGTATAAAAACCGTAGCACATCTCTATCAATTTCAGAAATTCCAATCTGAAGAAAGGGCTTTTCAATATCGGCTGAAAACGCGCGTTTTTATTGTCTGAACCAATATCAAGTCCAAAACAGAAGGATTCAAATTTGGATCAGGCGTTAAACAATGATTCAGAGATACGTTGTTACACTTCGAAGACGAGTCAAACACGATGCGGACTTTAGTTTTTGATACATTTTTTCTTACCACTGAACACTGTCGTATGGGATAGATTTTATTACTGCCAAGACTTTCAATTTGGCACTTTTCAATTATTTCGCTTCTTAACTCTTCGTTTATTATGCTATCATAATTCTCCCTAAGCCATTCATAATTTTTTAATTTATTAAACAAAGCTACTAGACGTCGCTTAGCATTTTCTAAATTATTACCCAAGTTTTCACGATGTCATTTCCATAACAAACGAGCTACATATCTACCATTAGTGAAATGCAATTCTTTCTCAAATTTCCCAGTGATTGATTTATCAGGATTCACTTTCTCCTCAAAACCCAAGTAGTCTAAAGTCCAAAACCTTCGCAAACAGTCATTATTTTATGGAGTTTTACTATTTAAATCTAAAGTTCTAACTTAGAACCCCACGAACACTAACAAACGAATAATCGCTTATGTGTGTGAACAGAACACGTAAGACTTAAAGAGGGTTTATAACCCTTCATTTTTCAGTATATTTACAATCAGTTCCTACTTGGAACTTTACGCAAAGCTGCCACTCGTGCTTGAACTTAAAATAATAATAATGTAAACTAAAACTAGCTTAACTAAGCTATTTGAAAGGTACAGCCGAAGCTATCAGAAGAATCTAACTAGTTGGCCCCTAAGTATTAATTAAATCGGCGAAGTCAAGCAAGGGCCTAAGGTATGGCCGAGCGTAGTAACAGCTAAGAGAGATGTAGTCCAAAGGCAATAGCGCGGTAGTCAAGGAATCAGACTTACTCTCTGAAGTTGGTGAAGTCACGACTTAAACAGTACTCTTTTTCATTTGCATTAACTGCGTTTCTGAATTTACATTCTGGCAGGAAATTGTAAGCTGAAATTAGAATAAGATAGGAAAGATACAAAACTTAAAATAACTCTTAATAAACTTAGGATAAACCTTACAAATTGAATTATTATCTTCCTTCAAGCAATGAGAAGCACAAGTTGTAAACATACAGACACTAGACTGATCACCTTCCAAGGATCCAAGCAAGGACCAACCAAATATAGAAGACATTGCAAATAATTTATTACTTACTCTTTTCTTTTTTCCTGTTTGCACTTCCCAACATGAATCAGATCCCAACAATATTTTTATTTCAGCTGCTTCATCATTATCGGCTAATTTTAAATTATCTGATTTTAAGATTTCCGAAATGTTTCTCGAGGGAATTTTTATGATCGCTAAATAAATAGTGTCCGTAACAAGAGCTTCAACTGTCACTGAGTCATTAGGGCAATGTATACTTTTCAGGGTAATTTGAACAACATTATATTCCATTAGTCTACTCTGGATATACCCAAAGGAATAAATATGTAACCTTTCTTTCCTTAAAGTTTTTAATTTTAGTTCTTTAGCTAAATCAGATCTAACAAATGGCCTCTCTTATCCACCATCAATTAAGATTTTTACTATTTGGCTTCTAGTATTATCTTTATCTGAAGCGAATATAGTGCAAGTATATAAGTACACACCTTTATCAGCAGTTTCAGAAACAGTCTTAGAGTTAAATGACAGGGATGCAACAATATTCTGCTTAGAATCTGATACTGCAACTACTTTCTGTTTAATATTTGAAGGGGTTTCCGCTTCAGGAACAATATTTTTACAAAATTACTTATTATGATTTAAACTATTACACAACTCATAGGGCTGAAGTTTCACTTTACATCTGGACGATACATGTCCTTTCTTAAGACATCTGTAACAACGTCCCTGGTTTTTTAATATTGCTCTTTTTTGCTCATTTGTTTTCTCACATTTTGCTACATCATCTGTATTTTGATTACAATAGAAACAATACGGCTAACACCGAAGCAATTGGAATGCTTATTCCTTTTAAATAATTATTTTTATTTTGTTTAACACTGTAATTTGTGTCCCTTTTCTTTGAGTTTATTATTAAATTAGAAGCTTCTCGACTCTCAGCTTCTAATCTAATGGATTCGAGAAGTTCTGTTAGGATATACTACTGATTAGAGTTTCGTTTTCTATTAAATTCCAGATTCCTATCATCTGGTAAAAGCTTTAAAATAACTGTGCCCGTGAAAATTCCAAAATGTGGCTCTACGCTCTCCTCTCTATACCTCATAGTAGTCAAGGTGCCTTTGTCAGACACATGCAGAGATATGCGGTTTCTAACACAATAACTGTCCAAACCATTACAACTCCATCACCATAATGCTCCTTTTCTCTGATGTAGGAGGGATGGTGTCGTGTTCCGGGCTCTCTCCAGATGCAAGTACACTGAGATTCAGTGTCCATACTGTATCTCGACTGATCTGTAAAATGCATGGTGCTCCACTGAAATCTGTTCCGAGGCGCATGTTATCTGCGCCATGCTAAACTTATTTTCTTATATGCTGTAGTGAGCTGAACGCAAACAGCGAAGCTTCTGGCATACAACCCTAACGAAGCCTTCGGGCAACTATAGACAATGAAACTCGGATTCCGGTGATAGCATACAGCTCACTTGAGGGCTCTGAAGCTCTAGCAGTCCTATGTCGCTGAGATGAAAGAGCCAAATAAGGATCCTCATTCGTCATTTTAAATCGTGATCGACCTTATTCAGGTCTTCTCGATATGGATTCAGTGTCCTGAAACTGTTTTCATGACCTGCAGACAACACTAGGCGTTACATTGAGCTCTAGACAACTGCGCTTGTAACTTACCTTCTTCCGATAGACCTATAATTCTCCATCTTGTTCCGTCATTAATACTGTCGTGTCTACTCATTTTACTTGATAACTTTAAAAATTTACCCAACTCTTGCGAGAAATGCGGTGAATGTTGTAAAGGAGTACAAGCACACAAATTGCCGAAAACCACATGTGTGCTTATATCCCCTCCACATTCACAACTCCGTAGACACGCACCTATACGCTTATGCATTCGGCTCTGAATATTTGCATAATTCTTCAGAGGCATACGTTTGGTTCAATAATTGTCCTAAAAGTAGACATAATTTGTAAGTTCTCTTAATTTTGCACACAAGTGTAATTTTAGGTCATACGTACAAATGGTCTTTCGATGATCCTTGTCTTAATTTACATAGTCAGAGGTAAAGTATTAGTGCAGTTGCGAAGTTAATTACACGATTAATAAAGCTTTTGCCACAAGGGTACAAATACGTGCTGCTGCGGAATATGAATACGAATACGTTCCATTTTACAGTAAATCATTAAAACCATTTTGACACCGGGGTATTACTACTGAAAATTAAATACTCTAATATAATTGCTAATTATCTGGAACAAAAATCGGAGTACAGCAGTGAATCGTCACATGTTTCCTTTGTTAACAAATGGGCTTACATATAACTTGTAAATTATTGAATCATAAAATCAAAAATAGGGAGAAATTCAGGAAATTTCCAATAAAATCTCTTTTCTAGCATTTCCAGCCACATCTCTATGGAAGAGATGTACCCGCAAATTCAATATGCATTACAAAATTACTGTATTTTGTACTATAAATGACAAACCTTTCATGCAAATTAAAGTGACTAGTTACAAGAAAACATGAAAGATTTAAGGTAAAGTTACATATTCAAAAGTTTTCTGAAGAACCAAGTTTTTTATAGATTCATCTAAACTCAGTTTTAAAACAGTACTGTTACACAATGGGATAAGAAATCATCAATGACACTGACGTATTACTTAGAAATGAAGGAAACGTATGAAAGATCTCTCACAGTAATTAGATCTGGTTCATTACAACAAGTACGGTTCTCAGTTTTGGATGTTACTGGAATTACATGCAGGTTTTAAAAGACATCTTTTTTGTGCTTGTAGCAGTAGGACATCTAGGTCACACTACACTATTAAAGCTTTGCAATAAATATAATTTTAAAACAACATAATGTTCGATACATTCCATTAGCGAATCGGACAAGGCTGTGCTAACATCTTCAGAACAAAATTAGGCTTACTGAAGATTTTCATAAAGGACATGGACAAAAAAATTAGGAATGTTATTTCGAATCCGAGGTATCAAAGTTTAAGCCGCGAAGTGGAAAAGGAAATAGTACCGTCTTCCACAGGTTAAAAAACTCTTACAAAATGAAAAGCTTCATCAGAAGTAAATGATGATGAACTAGCGGCTTGGAAGGCTTCTTGTGACATGGCGTTAGGATTTCTGGGAAAAAATAAAGCAGATAATTCCCGATAATTGGCTCAAGGGGGAATGCAGAATGTCTATGAAATTCCTGTACAGAATGTCTATGTACTTCCTGTATTCCGATATATTTTTTACATGAGAACTTAGACAAGCTATAACCCATGAGCAAGGGGAAGGTTTCTATCAGAATACTCAGAAAGTGGAAAAAAGATATCAAGGTGAACGATATTTTAACGCGATAAGCAATTGCTGCTGATTTCCGATTAGAAAAAGGAACACTAACCACAACAGAAATAAATAACTAAGTACTAAAAATATTTCTAATTTTTAGAATATCTTCTATTATTTGAATATTTTAATCTAGTATCAACACATGTACTGTATTAACTAAGGGACTTTTCTAACTAATCAACTACTTAAATGTAATTTATAAGCCGTCTCAGTGTTACCTTAAAGCTATGATGCGAATTATGGTTGATAGCTTAACTAAAATGCGAAGGCACAAATAGACAAACAGTAAACCTGTTTTATACCACCTCACCGATGGTGAAGGTCAAATTAGAAGAATACAAAACAAAATGACAGTTTATGTGAAATTATAAGCCCACCAGCTATCGAGCAGTAAGTCGCTGAACACTGATAGTTCTCGAACACTGGTAGCTCGAGATGGGTTCGATTCCAGGCAAACGGACTGGCTGCATAGAGGTTTTCGTGATTTTCTGAATGTGTAACAATGGATATAATCCAGTTTTCCTTAGATCCAGTTTACCCTTTAGATCCAGACACTTAGACTTCTTAGATCCAGTTACGCTGCTGAGCCTTGTAAACTTACAATCTTTTCTGAGGATCTAACCGGAATAATAGTTATCTTTTGGGTATATTTATGTAATATTGAACTAAACATGTAGAGATATTATATTTAGTATGTGTGTTATAAGCGCTACTGTAGTAAAAATTCTGCTATTGGATTAAAATAAAGAAAATGATAAAAACTATCGTATAACTGTAATACAAGAACGCAAATGCAACATTTATTACATTAGAATCCCGTAAATTTGACTCCCGATATCTCGACAATCCGTATAACTCGACACCTTTTTAGGAAATTTTTTAAGATATATGTAGGCCAAGCAGAGCAAATATTACATACAGTACATATAATTATATTTATGCGTATGTGTTTTCTGTTCCGTTTAAAGATTTGAGTGTTCTTTTTTTCTAATTTTTGCCAATTTCACATTGTGCCATTAATTCTTGGAGCTGCCTAAGAAATATCAAGCTACGTTATTATATTTGCAGCGCTGTTTGCTTCTTTCGAGGACACGAGAAAAGCCAGGTAGCAACTGGCCGATGATTATCATTTCTTTCTTTGTTACAAAACGTTAGGAGACTTGTCTGAAGTTTAACTGCATCTTATTGCAAACTAAACTCACACCAGTTCATTGTGAGTATTGTTCCTCAGTCCACATTCAGGCGTATTAGCATTAACATATTTTGGGGAACTTTTGATATTCTGTGAAGTGAAAATGTCATTCGAGAAGAAAAGAAAGCAGAACAAACTAACGTGACAATGGAAATAAACTAGATGCCTTAAAGAGACTGGATAAAGGGGAAAGTGTAAACAAGATTACCACGGATTTAGGGGTCGTAATGACTACTTTGATAGAGTGGAAAATGAAGAGGTCCGAAATCGAGTCTTGGTGTGTGAAAAGAACATGTACGGATAGCTTAAAGGAAAGAAAAAGTATGAAAGGTGGTAAATACAAAAAAGTGAGCCAGGCACTTTATTTGTGGTTCTGGTAGCAAGGGAAAAAATGAGCACCCATTTCAGGACCAATTTTACAAGAGAAAGCCCTAAACTTTTATGATGAATTTCGAAGAGGAGAGCTTGGATTTACTGCTAGTGCTACCTGGATCGGCAGATGGTAAAAGCAGTACGGCATCATGCAGTTAAACATTTGTGAGAAAAGCTATTTGCTAACTTGGAAAATGCTGAAATTTTTAAGGATAATTTCCCCAAACTAATTGAAAAGGAGGGTTATCTGAAGATCAAATTCATAATTGTGATGAGAACGGTCTGACTTTTCAAATGCTACCTTCGAAAACGCTGACATCCAGGGAAGAAAACTCGGCACCTAGCTACAAAAGAAACAAGGACAGAATCATAATATTGTCGTGCAGCAATGCAACAGGCAGCCATAAGCTCAAACTAGCGCTTATACGCAAAAACAAAAATCCCCTGGTGTTTGCAAACGTAAAATAAGTACACTAATGGGACCGAAACCAGCCATGATCTTCCTGTTTGGTACCGGAATCAGTCAAACGCATGGATGAATGGAGCAATCAATATATAGTAATTGGTTTCCTCAGCAGTTTGTTCTATCTGTGGAAAACTTTTAAAATAAAAAAAAACTACTAAGGTAGGCGATTCTCCTTCTAGACAATGCCTCATCCCATCCTGATGCAGAACAGTTCCGAGACGAAAATATCTCCCTCCTAGCGCAACTTCAGTGCGTCAGCCGATGAACCAGGGCGCTTTTAGGGCATTGAAGAAAACATACAGCCATAAACTTCTTTCATCTCTTGTCTCAGACATGGAGGAAAACTGTGATATGATCAAGAAATTGAAGAAAATAGTCATGTTGGATTAATAGCTCATTCTTGGAGTGAAATCGAGCAGATAAGCCTCGTTCGTTCCTGGAGAAAGTTGCTGGACCATTCAGAAAACGAATTTCACGAAGGCAGAGAATAGACAGACAATTGTGAAATAGTTGACTTACTTAAGAAAATTCCAAGCTGCGAAGGAAGTTATTGATGGTGATGTTGAAGAATGTATAGGACAAGATGAAAATTGTTAAATTTTAGGACATGCGGAAGTAGCTGCACTGGTAAAAGACAGTGTGGATAAAAATGAAGATGAATCAGAAAACGAAGAGACTGAAGACAACGGAAAAACCTAAAATGATGACCCACACTGAAGAACTGAAGACCGCTGAAGAAAGGCTCCGTTACAAAGAGGACCAAGGTGCATCTGGTATGGATATTTTGTTCCTCCATCGCCTACGGGATGAAGCTACATGACGATGGAATGAGTGTGACAGACAATTTCCCGTCATACAATATTTGCTAC
Source organism: Stegodyphus mimosarum (assembly GCA_000611955.2). Classification (NCBI taxonomy): domain Eukaryota; kingdom Metazoa; phylum Arthropoda; class Arachnida; order Araneae; family Eresidae; genus Stegodyphus; species Stegodyphus mimosarum. The sequence goes on along the minus strand of KK120168.1, from coordinate 48,382 downwards.
TAATATTTTTTCTTCAGTTTTGTAAATAAGTTTTTTTACTTAATTATCTTAGGGTATTTGTTCTTTTTATGACTCCTATTGTGCTAGAACGTGACATAAAAAATTAACATTAATTTAGTTGTATGCTGTACTTCTCCTGCTGTACAATATTATGGGATGGCGTTGTCAATAATAATCAGATGATGCTGCAAGCTGTGCGAAAGAACTTTTCCCTTGAGCTGGAGAGAACGCAGACGAGGATTGCGCATTAAGATGAAAGACGCTCGCATGTAAAAGACGATAACTTTTCTACATTTGTAAATAATCTCATCTATTTCCATCTGCGAATGTATGCATTTCATAGTTCGTAGTAACTATTTGTGTTTTCCTTAAATATTCAAATTATCTATAAATCTGGCTAGTTTATTAGACCCTAGACAACCAACCATCTCTGAAGTATATTTACAGACATCATATGCCTAGAGAGTAAGTACTGATCCTATATTCCTACAGATTTTGGGCGCTCAGGCCGGGATGAGCCTAGGAAGAATAACGATGAATATTACAAGAGAAAACGAGTAAGTTTGTTTCGATTATTACCGTATTGTTACTTGTAAGAATAGTGTTCTACTGTATTATGAATCAAGATGGCTACTTTAAATTCCGTACCTAGAATTGCTAATTCTTTAAGAACTGGGCCTACAAAATCTATTAAACTGTTACATCAGATTGTATTCGGATCTTTAGGTGATAAGAAAAATAGAGCAAGATTACGTAAATTTTGTGGTTTTCCATCTGACTTTAACGTTGAAGAAAAACAAAAATTCGAAACAAAAATTACTTCAAACTTTCACTGCAAACGATTTTATTTCTGTGTGTAATTTGTTACATCTTAACTATGAGTCAAATTCTGATAAAAACTGTGATTTAATATTAAAGAGTCTTTGTGATTTTAAGCTTTTAAAATCCGAAAGTGATGACGATGATGAGTTATCCGAAAACGAAAGTGTTCACGATTCTGATAAGGATGATGGTATTAATTCTGTTCGATTAGATTTACCACCTATAAATGATTTAGTAGACCAACCATTGAGACGCCTAATATTTCATTACATTTTCGTGACATTTTAGAAACTGTTTCAGAATTAATGGCACGGATATATAGTATCCGGTTGAATCATTCATTGGCGATTTAGAAGAATCTTTTAAGTTATTTAAGTTATCTGAATTACAAAAGATCGTGTTTACTAAAAAATTGCTTACTGGTTCTGCTAAAGTATTTATTCGGTCTTTGAAAGGTATTATGTCATGGGACAAGTTAAAAGAAAATCTTTTAGCTGTATTTGGTTCTAAAATAAACAGTGCACAACTTCATAATTTGTTACAGAAACGACATTTAAAACCTAGTGAATCCCTTTCTGAATATTTAATTGCAATGCGAGAAAAAGCCAGTCGTGGTTCTGTTGATGATTCATCCATTCTTGATTATGTAATTAATGGAATACCTGATTCAAGTAGCAACAAAATTATTTTGTACGGGTGTAAAACTATTTCTGAATTTAAAGAGAAATTAAAAACATATGAGAAAATTCGCGTTCCAGATACGAAGAATAAGAGTTATTCAAGTACTAACACACAAACTAAAAAACGCGCTATACCTAGTAAGAGTAAAGAACTAAGGTTTTATAACTGTGGGAGTATAGGTCATAAATCGAATTCATGTAATAATAAGAGTAAAGGATTTAAGTGTTTTAAATGTAACTTATTTGGACACAAAGCCGTAGATTGTTCCTAAACGTCGCCTAAAAATAGCCAAGATGCCAAAACTGTAACTCCAATTACTCAGACTCATCAGAAAGAAATGCATAAAACTGTTAATTTAGGTAACTTGAAAATTGATGCTTTAATAGATACTGGTAGCCAAGTAACATTAATTCGTGAAGATATACATAAGAAGATAGGTTTTCCTGAACTTAAGCCGGCAAATCTACAGTTAACGGGATTTGGCAATGGGAAAATTAAACCTATAGGGAGATTTGAAGGTGAATTCGAAATTGATGGTTCTTCATTTCGATCAAATATTTTTGTTATCTCAGAAAACGAAATGTTTTTACAAGCTATCATCGGTACAGATATTATAAGGCAAGGGCAATTAACTGTAAATGAAAAAGGAGTCGAAATTAAAAAATTGCAACCAGAAAACTATTTGATGTGCATTCGCGATATTTATAACGACGAGGAAATCGATTTAAATCATATTAGAGACGGGGTACATCGAGATGAAATACTACAATTAGTAAGGAATTATAAGCCGAATAAAATAAAAACATCTGCCCTAAAGATGAGAATAGTGTTGACAGATCAACTTCCGGTTTATTGCGCTCCGCGACGTTTTCCCCCCGCAGAGCAGCGTGAAATTGATAAACAGATTTCTGAATGGTTAGATAAACAAATTATAAAACCAAGCTGTTCGGATTACTCAAGTAATATTGTACTAAGTAGAAAAAAAAATGGTACATTTAGATTATGTTTGGACTATCGACGCCTGAATAAAAAAATAATTCGAGATCGTTTTCCTCTGCCATTAATTGATGACGTCATTGATAAATTAGAGACAGCAATGGTATACACTACATTAGATTTGAAAAACGGTTTTTTTCATGTTGAAGTAGAGGAGGAGAGTAGAAAATACACATCTTTCGTAACACGAAACGGACAATTTGAGTTCTTGAAAGTCCCCTTTGGTCTTGCTAACAGTCCAAGCGTTTTCCAAAGATATATCTACGATGTATTTCGTGATCTTTTAAATGATAACACTGTAGTAATCTATATGGACGATATCATTATTCCTTCCGAAAATGAAACTCAAGGAATCCAAAAATTAAAACGCGTGTTGCAGACTGCATCGGAATATGGATTAGAGCTAAACATTAAGAAGTGTCAATTTTTGAAGCGCGAAATCGAATTTCTAGGACACAAAATTAAAGATGGGAAATTATATCCTTCTTCTTCTAAAACCAAAGCAGTAATTAACTTTCCAGAACCTAAGTGTGTTAAAGATGTTCAAAGTTATTTAGGTTTAACTGGTTATTTCAGAAAATTTATACCTAATTATTCATTAATTGCAAAACCACTTAGTGATTTATTGAAGAAAGATTCTAAATTTAAATTCGAAAGTAAAGAACTTTATGCTTTTAACGAGTTAAAACGCATCTTGACATCTGAACCTGTTTTGTGTATTTATAATCCGAAAGCTGAAACGGAAGTACACACTGATGCTAGTGCTGACGGTTACGGTGCTGTTCTGTTGCAAAAATCCTTAATTGACAATCAGATGCATCCAGTTTATTATATGAGTAGGAAGACAACAGACATTGAACGTAAATATTCGAGCTACGAATTAGAGGTTAAAGCAGTCGTAGAAGCTCTTAAAAAATTCAGAGTGTACGTATTGGGCATACCGGTTAAAATAGTGACAGACTGTAACGCATTCAAACAAACTATGAGCAAGAAAGACATTTGTACTAAAATAACTAGATGGGCGTTAATGTTACAAGATTACGATTACACAATCGAACACAGATCTGGTACCCGTATGCGACATGTTGACGCTTTGAGTAGAAACCCTATGTGTATGGCAATTCAAGATGGTATAACATTTAAGATAATTCAAGCTCAAGAAACTGATGAAAATATAAAAGTTATAAAGGAGGTTTTGAAGTCTAAGCCGTATGAAGATTATTGCTTACGAAACGACGTGCTTTACAAAGTGATGAATGGAATTGAAGCACTAGTAGTACCTGAGATTATGCAAATTGAAGTAATTAAAGACGCGCATGAACGAGGTCATTTTGCTGCCAAACGCACCGAAGAATATTTGAAACAACAATTTTATATCCCTAAGTTCAAAGAGAAAATTGAAAAGATTATCTCAAATTGTGTAACCTGTATACTGGCCAACCGAAAATCTGGAAAGAAGGAAGGATTATTACATCCTTTACCTAAAGAAGATATTCCCCTCAACACTTATCACATAGACCATTTAGGACCTTTAGAAAGCTCTAACAAGAATTATAAATACATTTTCGCGGTTATCGATTCGTTTACAAAGTTTGTTTGGTTATATCCGACTAAAACCACCTCCAGTAAAGAAGTAATAGCTAAACTTGAAATTCAAAAATCATTGTTTGGAAATCCCTGCAATATAGTAGCTGATAGAGGTACTGCGTTTACGTCTCAAGAATTTGCTGATTATTGTACTAAGGAAAACATTCGTCTATCCTTAATCACAACAGGATTACCAAGAGCCAACGGGCAAGTAGAACGATTAAATTCCACTATCATATCGGTCATTTCTAAGTTGGCTATAGATGACCCTACGAAATGGTATAAGCATGTAAATGATGTTCAACAAATCATTAATTCGACTTTTCAGAGGAGCATAAATTCGACACCTTTCGAGCTTTTATTTGGTACGAAAATAAAGACGAATAAAGACAGAAAGATCAAAGAACTGATAGAAGCTGAAATCCAGAATGACTTCATCGAGTCTAGAGAAAATCTACGTAAAGAGGCGAAAAAGCAGATTCAGAAAGTTCAAGAAGAGAATCGAAAGGCTTACAATCGAAGGCGAAAATTCCCTCGTAAATACAAGATCAATGATATGGTAGCTATCAAACGCACGCAACTAGGGCCAGGTATAAAGCTAAAATCCAAGTTTTTAGGTCCATACAAAATCACAAGAGTGAAACCTAATGACACATACGACGTGGAGAAGGTTGGATTCACCGAAGGACCCTCGAAGACTAGTACCTGTGCTGAATACCTGAAACCATGGACAAACACTCTTTGATAGTGAAGTACCTATTCTGATGATTCCTGATTTAGACTTTTTCCCGACATAACAAATTTCTCCCGATTTGACTAATGGACTATTGTTTTAAAAGACGTGAATAATTTAAAGAAGCGGGAAGATGATGCCTAAGGAGGAAATGTGTCAAGAAAGACGGCTTTAAGACGACACATTCAAATGATGAATTTTGAGGATATCTAAGACGTATCCAGATGATGTCTTAAGAAAACGTGTGTACGAAGGCGGATCCAGACGGACTGTTCCAGATGACTTTGAGAGAAAGATTTCACGATGATAACGACTGATGCATAATTCAATCCAAACTAAACTCTTTTTTTTGGGGGGGGGTTTAATTTTATTTTTCAGATCCCCAGATGCATACTACCATAATGCGAGGTCGCATTTCGTCAGAATGGACTTATGGGATGGCGTCGTCAATAATAATCAGATGATGCTGCAAGCTGTGCGAAAGAACTTTTCCCTTCAGCTGGAGAGAACGCAGACGACGATTGCGCATTAAGATGAAAGACGCTTGCATGTAAAAGACGATAACTTTTCTACATTTGTAAATAATCTCATCTATTTCCATCTGCGAATGTATGCATTTCATAGTTCGTAGTAACTATTTGTGTTTTCATTAAATATTCAAATTATCTATAAATCTGGCTAGTTTATTAGACCCTAGACAACCAACCATCTCTGAAGTATATTTACAGACATCATATGCCTAGAGAGTAAGTACCGATCCTATATTCCTACAATATTATGCTGCAAATGTCAAGAGTGATTTACAGTTAAATATTAAGAGCTCTGAAAAACCCGTAATCAGTAAAACTCGACTTCTCGGAAATTCGAGAGTCTCTTAGTCCAAGTTAAGTTGAATTTGTCGGATTCTACTGTACTCCAAACGTAATATTAAGAAAATATCAATGAAATGCAAGGATACATGCAACAAACATCTATCTCTTTACAGGTACTTATTTTCAAATTTATTTTGCCTTGTGCTCTCTTTTTTACTTCCGTGTACGAAGTAAAGAGGAAGTGTTGTAATCTAGAAAAATGTTTAGTATCATATTTCAACGAAAATATCTATTTTGACCGCTATCGAATGCAATTTAACGATGTTTTTGAGTGACATCCGTACGTAAGGACAGAATAAAAGACTCTTTTCCCCCAAAAAGATTATAATACTGATTTAAAATGCATTCTGAAGAGATTTTTTTTCTTAGCGTCTGTGCGTACGTACGTAGATATGTATGCATGTATCTCGCATAACTGAAAAACGAGTAGCCTCAGAACGTTGAAATTTTGTATATAGAACTGCTATAACATGTAGATGTGTACCTCCTATTTTGGTTGCAATCGGCCGCACCAAAAGTATATATGTATATATACATATCCACTCTGTTACTAGGCTCAGTTTTTTTTATTCTTATATGTTGGTAGATTGGGCATTTTTTGCTTTAAAAATGATTCAATTATGTAATTCTTATCTTCCGGATAGGGTTTTTATTCCAGCCATTTAATTATTTTCATTGACAAGCCCATATTAAGATTAAATTATTTTTTCACTTTTATTTTACCTGTTTTCTTTTTGTAATAATAAATTTTATTCAAAATAAATAAAATTCAAAGTTTTATTTGCTTAAATACACACTATATCTTCAGTACGAATTACATTATTTTATTAATTAAAGTCCCTAGAAAGAATTTTGATTTCGTTGCATATTTTCATGACTAGATATTTTCATGTATATTTTCAGGACTTTGTTCATTCATATCTAGCAAGCATTTTAAACCTATTTTCTCACACTAAAGGCTTATGTTTTCATATATTTTCTCAAAGTTTTAGGATTTTTTTTTCATATTACATACTTCTTTCGTTTTTTTTATTTTGTTTGCACTTTGACTGTATTTTTAAAATTTTCTATTTCTCCCTTTTTTATTTTGACTATATTTTTAAAATTTCCTCTTAGTATCATTCTCGGCTTGTCAGGGTTGAGTTACTTATGTCCACTTTAATTTGTTTTTCCTAAAATATTTTTCTAAATCTTAACTAATTTTTTGAATTGTACATTGCCTATCTCAGGAACAGGATAATTTTCTTCTACATTTCTCGAGACACTAGCACCTGATGAAGATGTCCTGAGAAACGAAAATAATTTTGCGTAATATTTTTAAAAACATTTTGGTCTTTTCATATTTCTCGAATTTTTAGAGCGGTTGTTTGAAGTGCCTTAGACGAGTTTCCTTCTTCTCTTTTAAATAAAACGTTTTCCTTATATCAATTTTGTGTAGTAATTATTTGCTGCACAAAATTGACATAAGGAAACTAGGATATATATATATATATATATATATACTATATCTATTTCCTTATACAGTTGATATAAGGAAAGTATATATACTAGTTTCTGCTAATCTTGCTTTGGTACTACTTTGTATCTGATTATGATTTATGAATTTACTTTGAATTTTAATTCATTTTAAATATGCCTCCACTTAATCACAGTAGCTTTCAGCACATGATTTAGTTGCCAATTAATTATAAGTTACTGCTTTCCATTTTATTTTAATTTATGTATGTATGCAATACATGCATTACAACGACAGGCGCACATTAACCCTTCTGAAGACTTTCTCACCAGAATTAACACTGTTGCTGTAAAAGAACCTGACACGCCAAATATGTATGAAAGTGTACACCAATCATTTCATTGTAGTTTTCTTTAAGGCGGCAATAGCCGATTTTAGGCTTTCATCGCCTAATAGACGGCCATCGTTACCTTCTACGAGGAAACAGACAATTTACATCCATATATTCTACAGGATTCGAACCCAGGTCCTTCGGTATGTCAGTCGGCTCCCCTAACCACTGTACCGTCTGGGCAGCCTCATTGCAGTTCCTATGCATATATTGCAGTCAGTGGTCATTCATTTGTATAGTGCTTATAAGTATCAAACAGCATTTCTTGTAACTATCCCTGATTAGAAAGAATTCTCGTTATTAACGTTAACTTATTGCACTTCGGGATTTACATCTTCCTGCTGTTTTTCTTGCTGTGCGGCAAAGCTTTATTGTTACCCGTTGCTCAATTTCTTAATTCACAATAGAAAATATTCATTAGATCAAAGGAAACGAATAACTACGCAGATAATTCTGTCCGTAAGAAGGCTATATTTTACGAAAAGCAAGTTAGTTTAAAAGTAGTTGAAAGTTTTTAATATTTTAGCTCTTCTAACTTTTATATTTACATTTATCCTAATATTCCATAAAAAAGTGCGTCCTCCTAGTTTACGGACAACCGGACTTGAAGGTAAAAAGTTAATATCTTGAGGGAACATGCTTTATCTGGCTTTAACTCGCTTGCACAGGCGGACTTCTTTAAGCCATTAGCTTCGCCCTTTCTCACGTTTTCTTTAAACGACTCGGAAGTAACTGTCATTGCTCGTATTTATGTGCATGTGGTTTGCACATACATGGCTGTCATCGAAAGTGACGGATCACGAAAATATCTTGAGTAGTATTAGAGTTTTTGTTTATTTTATTTATTTAATTTCCTTCAAGGGTGCTATGTTTATCCGCAACAATATGAGACAGTTCTAAGGAAACTGTATCAGGTTTAGGATGACTGTTTCGTTAGAGGATAAAGGAAAGAGCAATTGCAAAGCCGCAGAGTGCCACAACATTAGTGGAAAACAAAATGCATACATTTAATACATATGAAGAAATTGAAAAGAAAGGAAAATTTCTTTGGGTATAGTTTTGACTGTAGACTGGTAAACCTCGACTAGAGCAGAAAATGTCCAAATATAAATAGATATTTTTTTTAAAAAATTATTCATTCATAAATGCAGCCATAAAAAGGACATTCTGAACCGTATCAATGCAACTAAAATGAAAGGTTGACTCAATTGTTTTTGTCATAAACCCCATAAAGGAAATATTTATAAGAAAAGAAACTTACTTAGATTAAAAATAGGTCTTTATTGAATGATGTTCTCTGCTTTTAAAGTTTTCCTTGTATCCATCTGTATTTTAACGTTTTAGCAAAGTAATTGTCAACATCATTATTAACCGAATTAATATGATAAGAAAACAGCTATTTTCAAAAAAATTTAATTAAAATAACTTATCTTAATAGCTTTTACAAGGAAATTAAACTTGATGCATTTCATAAAAATGTTCAAAGAAAATGTAAATTTACAAGCAATTAACTTAATTTTTAGGTTTGTTTTTGTTTACATTCTTAATACAAAACACGCATTTACACACCATCAAAAATATTTAAAAAATTCTCTACTAGGTTTATGAACATGTAGCTGTTATTTAATCATATATTATTTTCCAAGAACGATTAGATATTATTTTTTACGAAGATTGCTGTTTCTTTCTGCAGATTTATACTATAGATATTACTGTATGAGTACAGTTGGAATAAATCATAATTAATTAAATAAGTTTCGTTACATGTAATTTTAGTTCCTTTCAAAATTTGTTAATAAGAGAGAGAAAAGTACTAGAATTTACTGAGTTCAAACCTTATACTTAAAAAAAGAATTAAATGTAAGTAAAAATTTATAAATATACTTCTTTCTTAAATAGTATATACCGTATATTTCGGCGTATAATGGCGTATACCCCGGAAAATTATTCGCGGTTTCTTTGAAAGGTCACCCCTTCTTTCTTCAATGAGTAATACTGCATTTTGCTAAATTTCTTCATTAAACTCATCATCTTAACCAGATCATATCCCAAACACACGTTTAAGGTCATTCTTTCTGAACAATTCGGTTTCTATATTCTTAATGAATGATCATGCTACATTAACTTAACGCAACTCAACTTAGAGAGTTATTAGGTTTTTGAAGCAGGTGACATGAAAAAGGGGGCAGTTGTTATGACACAGTATACAGTATTCAAGATCTCATGAATGCATTCAGTCATATCAGATAATAACTAACTATGTGGTAAACCACAGAGTAAAAGTGTTCCTAACGTATGATTTAATTAACAATCATATGTCGTAAGATCCAATAAATTATAGTGATAACCCAGCAAATAGTCTACTATGGGTTTATGTGAAACTTAACTATTAAAACAACAGGTTTGTTTAGTTTAATAGTAAAAATTTCGTTTATTTATGTAGTAAGAAAAACCGAATATTACAGAATCGAGTTACAGTGTTTACAGGTGGCAGGATTCAGTAGGTAACATAAAGCAAATAACATAATTTTTTTCCGGGTTTTACATACATAGGAGAAAACAAATAGGTCCCATTTCAAGGAAAATTTTCATATTCATAATTATTATACGCAGCACAAATTCTGAAAATATAAGGCATTCAATCAACATATCTAATGAAAAAAAACTATATAAACCGCTTGGCACCGGAGACAAAATAATAAGAGAATTTTGATAAGTCTGCCTTCAACAAAACTTTTCGGTCACATAATTTCAGAATATGCATTAGTAGTTTGCCATGTAAAATTTTAAAAGCGGAATAATTTAAATATGAACAAGATTTTTATGAGACATAATTTTCTACAACCAAATATTATGTCTGGAATTACATACGTTAATCACCAGAAAACAGAATTATATGCGAAGGCCAATTTCAAATATAAATTTTCATTGTAAAAACCGGTTGCACCAGGTGACGATTAAGAAATTTCAATATTCGTTTAAGTATTCACAAATTTCACCACGAAGAAGGGTACCTTCTAATTCAAGCATAATGGAAGCCATATACTGTTATTTTACGGAAACCAAATCTAAAAAGAAAAGAGAAGGAGAAAGGATTTAGAATTTAGGATTGATTAGATGTGACAGTCTCCCAGGACCTGTCCTTTTATTCGAGCCATTAGAATGGTCAGTCTTTGTCACGATTTGCCTTTCTTCTTCTGCGGCCCAACATAAAAACCCGTCTTCCTTGAAGGTTTTCTCGTCTCGGCTGATGTTCTTCTGCTCGGAGGCGATTTCATTTTCTCGGTGAAGAACTTCCGTCTTTCTAATCCAGCAAACCCAAAAGGGTCGCCAACCACCAACAACATTAGTGAAGCTTGTTAAAGAAGCATTGACAGGAGATCCACCAAAAGTTGGCAGAAATTACTTCTTCCGCCTCCGCACTCCAGACAAGATCAACAACCTGACCATTTCATCCCATCATATAGACGTCCAACTTCGAAACAACAACGAATCGAGATTCGAGAACCTTCTTGGGTTGTGGATCAAAATCAACCAAAACTTGCGTGTTAAGAAGACGTTCAGAGTTCAGACAGTGGTATTTTCATTTTGAAAAAGTCTTTTTTGGTGAAAAATTACATTTTATTGAGAAAACAATTATATTACGTCTTAAACATAGAAATTGAAATTCTAATTCCAATTATTTTAAAAACTAACATAACTGAATGAACTTTATTTTTCTCTTCGAAATCAGTGCCTCCCCCTGATTATGAGCTTGTCATATCAATTATATCAGGTCTGGCTGACACAATACAAGCATCTGAACTTTCGGTAGTTAAGCTACTCCCTTTCTTACTTAAAACACATTTTATGCCTCAAAATATTTGTAAATTGAAACGAATGCAAATGGCAAAGCCAGTTTTTTGAAATTATGAAATTTGGATCGGGTTGATTTCATGGTCATTACTACAATCGTGTAAAAATGTTTTTGCTATCATTTATTTGTAACTAATTTTTTATGCAGATGCTATTTTTTATGTTTTGTTTCATATTTATGTTTTATAGCTTATTTTTATATATTATACTTCATTTTTGGAACAGAGATGGGTCACTTGGAATGACGAAACGTGTCTTTCTGTGACTCACGTGTCATAGGTTGCTGAGGCCTGATATATATACATACATACATATATATTGTTTTAATCATACTAAAGAATCTCATCACTAAACAGTGTGCTCGGGAAGATCCTTTGTCTCTAAATTATACTGAAAAGTACAGGTAAGTTCAACACAGAGGCAGTTTGCCGAGTGTCACTACGCGGCCGGTTGTCAACTGGAACATGCAGTACGGAGCACTTCGATTCAGACTCATCTGAGATACCGAAAAATGTGTCACAAACGAATCCGTATATTCATTAACATATGTGTGCAATACAAGGATGTGCATAAAAGTCCACAGAAGCCCATTACGCAACTTTAAACTAGGAAGTTTTAAGAGTGCAAGCACGTCTAGATACACTGAAGCAAAAGGTTGGTATTAACTTAAATACTCAAAATGTTCTAAATAGGCTAGGTATTATTGAGTAAGCTTTCATTACGTAAATTTCGAATCAGTAGTTTCTTGTTATTTAGTATTAAATCTTATTTTACTCGCTTAGCCTCTGGCAGCTTTGAAATGATGAATTCATTAAGCTCTTTCCACTTATTTTAAGATTTTTTTAAATTTTTGAATTTTAAGATTTAATTTCTAAATAATTTATCCATTGTTCTTAATACACTTCACAATTTTCGAAACATTTGGTTTCTTCTCTAAATGTTCGATATTTATTCTATCTCCTTTAATTTTTCTGCATTAAGTATTCGTTATAGTATATGAGATGATAAATGGATAAATGATATGTGAGATGATGATGATAAATTAAATGTACATTAGGAATTCCCTTTCTCAAAGCTTTCTGCCTCCTTAAAAAGAAAATCTATCTAATTTGATTTTAAAAAAATCTGTACAGTGTCATTCCTATTTGTAGCAGCAGAAGTTAAATAAATATAGGTTTTAAAAAAGGGCGAATCTTTCTCAGCCAGATATTGAATATTATATAAGAAAATTTCAAATAATAATGATGAATGTTAAAATATTTCTTTTGTTTTGCTAAATAATTTAGCTTTTAAATTTCTTCGTAATGTTTCCTCCCTTTGTTTCTGGCCATACCATCTCAATACAAAAGTATATAAATTTGTTACTATAATAAATGCGTTCAGAAGACAACAGGACTAAGACTGATTTAATTGAACTTAAGTGAAACTATAAAATATGAGCCATTTTTCTTGTTGTCTGAAACTATGATCTACGTGTTTAAGGAAATAGAAACATGTTTGCCTTTAGTCAATTTTGCTTTGCCCTAGGCAATAAACTGTTAATGTGAGAACTATAAAGCACATTTCCTCATACATTAAATTTAAATGCAGCTGTACAGTTTGGTATCTGAAAGCATTAACGTTCCATATATGTTGAGCTTGTAAAATCGGAAATGAGGTTAAAATACATTTAAGTTCGTATTTTAGACCGTTTTGTTATTTATTTATATATTTTGGTTATTATTTGAAATGAAAATTCGCTAAAGGCAAATGTGAGGTTTGAGGAACTGTGAGTGGTTTGTGAAATCAAGAGTGACATCCAACATAAAATAAATAGAACATTTAACTTTAGATTGGCCTTCCATCGACGCTGAACATAGTTAGCATGTGTTAAAAGCCAAATAGAAGGAAGGATATTAACTGCCCATCCTGCTAGATAGCGGTAAAATCCAATGTCAGTTGAAAACAATCATTCAAGTGTTAATTTAAAAGCAGAAGCTTTTAGAAACTGATTGATAGGCTATAATAGGTCTGTGTCGGAGCACGTACCCGCAAATAAAAAAAGAGGTCCAGAGTTTGAGATATAGTCAAAATCAGAGGCTAAATAATTATGACTTTCATTTAAAAACTGTAAGAGTTTAAGAAGTCAGTCATCTGTTTTATACCTTAGAAAGAAAAAAGAAGAAAAAAATATAGTTTCAGTAATGCAGTGATCGAGATATTTCTTTTCTTTTACTGCATATTGGTCACTGTATAAGATTCAATTTTCAAAGCACTTCCAGAAAATCTTATTGGTATCAATTTGGCAAAGAGCAATCGTGTCTTTTCTGATGTTTCAGTATATCATGATAGAGCCTGAGTAAATAGAACAAGCAAAAATACTTAGTCTCTTATACACAAGTGATCACAGAAGCCAATCCCAAGGGAAAGAAATTCCCGAGGAGAGACGATGGCCCAATTGTGGTGCTGGGAGGATTTGACGTGTCTGCCAAATTCAATTAACATCTCCATTCACTTACAGTGAAGGGCAGCTGATTTCTAAATCACGCTTCACCAACATGGGTAATATAATCACTACACCCCTACAGACAGCCCGTCATTGACAAATCGGACATTAGTGGACGTAAGGGAAAGGCTCTTTTGAGGATTAGAAGATCAACTTGCCACACAGTTTGCGTCTTCGATTTCATCAAGTGGATTGAATTGTTATGGAATGAAAAAAATGGCATCTCGAAACTTAAGCATTCCTTTTATTATGATGCAAATGAATACGGACACTTTTATTCAACAGAATTTTTACGTATGACATAATGATCTCCCATTGTCTAAAGAAATAAAATAATGGAAAGCAACAAAGCGAATGATAATATGTGGTAATTAATTTTCATGAAGAATAAAGAACAATGTAATTAAGTACTTGCATTTTAATGCTCTTAAAGGGTTGATAAAGCATTGCAGCCGTCATGACATAGTTATTATTTCATTTTAAATAACATAGTTAAATTTCACTTGCATCATGAGTCTTAGCACGTCTGTTTTGAATTAAATATCAGCATATTAAACTAAAGATATGTACTTAGAGAAAGATAGTTGTGTTTGAGAACATAACATTAGCATTGCTTTCTACCTAATCTGTTGTGCATAAAGATTAGCTAAACAGTTAGCAGCAATTTGTATTTAATGAAAATCAAAGAAAATATAAATCCATCGCAAGAAATGCATAAAGATACTTTTAAATACACTGCTCAGCACTGTATTTTCTACACCAAGACGGAAAGGTAGTAGAAGAATGCAGCGTATTCACAGAATAGATAAACATGTTAATTATGCAGTTTCGTCAAGGTGCATGCAAATATTTAAATACACACAGCATTAGGAATAGCAGATGTCTCTTCCCTTTGCAGCATCCGAATGAATGATGTCCCAGGTGTGCTCGATGGGAGACAATCCCTGAAATGCGCAGGTAATGGCAGCACGTCAGTTCCTAGTTGCGTGAACAACATATGGACTAGCGCTATTGTGTTGAGTGGTTTGTTTCATTATGGCAAAACACGCGAGGGTTATCTGCCTGACAGGAGGGATGCCTTCACGGAGGACTTTCTAAGGGAGACTGGCTCGTATTGTTGTTAAACCTGGGGAATACCACGAAAACATCTAAGAAGTCAGGATTTGAATTCGGGTTGAACTACCAGTGTTCTGAAACTTTACCTCTCGAAATTGAAAAGGAAAGGATCTTGAAAGAGTCTTTCTTACTAAAAAGCGCCTCTCCTTAGTTCTAGTTTCCGAGTAGTCTTAGAAAGCCGTCCGGGTGTCCGGCCCTGCTGTCACCTATTAAATTTATCTGTGTTTGTGGGCTCAAATTAAATCACTCTGGTCAAAGCGTGGTTATTTGTGGTTCATATTAGGAATCTAGCCCAAAAATGACGTAATATTTTACTAATATACTTTATCAAATCCATGTTAAGATGTTAGAAAAACTGGTGCACTTTTAAGTTTTCAAATATTTAAAGCAAACGACGTCCTTCACTTCATATATTGCGTGCTTTCAAAAGTGGAAGCAGCTTTATTGATTTTTAGGAGATTTTTAAGGCACCTAGCAGATTTCAAATGGACGCATACGACTTCCAGATAGGTAATATCCTGTTGTTAGTTCAACAGCTTTTGTTCTTTGCGTTCCTTTGGGATTTACAATTCAAGTGGTTTCCCATCCTGCTTCTGTTTTTTTTTTAATTTTTCTCATTGTTTTAAATCCTCCTGATTGACCCTCCAGTCTTTGTGCTTGCTCTATTTTCCTGCTGTTAGCCATCACCGGAATTTATTCCCCAGATGACCATTCTTGCTTGCTTTCCGCTTGTATTTTTTCGCGCTTTGTCATTTCTTCTAGATACTTGCATTATTATGGATGTCCAACAATGCATGCTCTAGAATTTTCCCCTTTTTGATTTAAAATTTTATTCTTCTAGCAATTCTCTTGCTTTTGATAGAGTAAAACACGATGCTTCTTACAGCTCGAGATAATTCATGCTAACGCACCCATATTTTGATAATGGGCTTTTTTATTTTTAATTCTAAATTCATTTATCATCGTAACCACTGTGTAAATCCATTGGAAGTCGATTTAAAGTCTTCAAACTTCAGAATCAAAATTAAACTATTGAGTTGTGTCTTGCGAAGTCGTCTTTTACAGGATAGTTCGAAGTGATTTGTGACGCAATAAAAGAAAAATATAAAACTTTCAGTTAAATATTTCAGTTTAGCTCTAACGAGTGTGAAATTTCTCTATTACATGGTTGACAAACTTCTAGTATGAATATTGAAGTAATTTACCTGGTATGATGTTGCAGTCTTGTTTTCATACTTGAATGCTAATAACAGTTACGAAAATTCGTATTTTTCTCTCAAAAACAAAAAAAAATCCGTTCTATTTCAAACTTTGGTAATGTTCTTTGATTAATTAGAAATTTATTGCAAATATGAATGTATTAAACTTCTCACTTTTTAGTACAAGCTTCTGAACCTCAGCAAGAGAATATATTTTCGCATATATTCATGTTCGCTAGCACAGCTTAATAGTGAAATCATTACGTTACAGTTTTTACATTACGTTATAAAAGCGTAATTGTACATGGGCATCAAAATTCTAAGTTGTCAAATAAGTCTATAAATTTAATCAAAGAAATCAAAATATACAAAACACAATCAAATTCCCGAAGTACGCTAATGTCTTATAAAATGTAGCTTTATATCAAAAAGTAAGAACGATTCGATGTATCATATAAAAATAAAAACTTCTTTACGTACTCACAAATACTTATAGCCATACCTGCCCAGTATTTCGACAAGTTATCTCTTGTCCACTACTCAAAAAGTGTGAGTTCTACCTCGCTTAAAGAATATTGTTCTAATTGGTTTGGAATCCATTTTTGAATGTAGATCATGTTCTTATTTTAGCATCACATGGGATAAAACAGAACGACGAAATCAAATATACATGCATGCAAAATACATATGTACAGTGGGCGTCATCGCAAAACTGCAAATCGTATTCAAGGTTGAAAACGTGTTTTGCTCCCACATCTTTTAATTCGTATTAATTTTCAGTAGTGTAGTCGCAGGTATTGTACTAGACTGCAACAACCGTACAGAATGAAATAAACGATTCAGGGGTTACGTTTGGATTAATTTTGGTCAATAAATTCATGTTTTTTTCCGCTGAACGTTTTTTTTTCCAGAGAAACATTTAGGAATTTAGATGCAATATGTATTTTTCGAACATGGAATTATGAAAACATAAGAAAATTGAAACTATATTCTGGTATATTTTTTATTCGTTTTTTCATTTTAGTTTTATTTATCAAGGTTTCCTAATTATCACTCGCCCACCAGCGGCCGAGCGGTAAAGACGCTGAACACTGGTAGTTCGGTCCGAGGTTCGAATCCCGCGAACGGGCTGGCTGCATGGGCGTTTTCGTGGTTTTCACCATGTGTAACGTGTATACGAGCCAGTTTCCATTAGAAAGTCCTCCACGAAGGCATCCCTCCCTTTAGGCAGATAGCCCTCGTGTGCTTTGCCATAATTGAATAACCTAACCTAACCTTTACTTTGGCTGGTTTAACTAATATAGCAGAATGTAATAGTTCTAAATGAAAAACTTGTAGATTTAACTCCACGGCATATAATTAATTACCTAACAAACCGCAAGTTCTTTGAAGAACTTACTACTGTATCTATTAAACTGCTTGAAATATGTGTAATTTAATCTATATACGAGTAGATAAACTGATAATTTTCTTAATCTAAAAATAAATAATCAGAGATCACGCATTAAAAGTTTCATCAGCATCCTTCGAAATTTAATAAATTTGAACAAGCTATAGCAGAACTGGAATATTTTCAGCTTCGTGACTTCAATAAGATTAAAATTTTAATTTTGTGTATAGTTCCCTACTTAAAGGACAGGCTTTTTAGAGAATCACTCTATATCTTATATCCTGAAACTGTTTATACATGTGGGCTGAACACATACGTACAAGGTTCTACAATTTTAATAACTCTACTACCTTATAGCCAATTTAATATTTTTAGTACCATAATTGTTAAGAAGAAATAAGAAAAGGAAGTAAAAAGGTTAAGCACTATTTTCTGACATTAAACTATTCGCTATTACAAAATACCTTTGACAAACTACTTAACGTTGTCGTTTTCACTAAAAATACTTTAAAACTGCTCCTCACCTTTAATAATGAAATTTCGCTTCAACTTCAAAAACACTTCCAAAATAATTATAAAGGATTTAAAATGACTGAATTATATAATTTTGTAAATGTAAATTAGCAAATAGTAAAATAATGGTTAATAAAATATACCTTGAAATTGACTTTCTTCATTCTATACACGAAAGAATTAGTTTTAGTAAAATCTTCATTCCAGGTCTTTCTGCTCTTAAATTTAGTAAAAAGGGATAAATTGTTACTTATTACGATTTTGACAATTTGCAGACCTCTTTTCCATTAACTGAAATTTACAACAGTCTTTTAACACTTCTATCGCTTTTTCTTGAAATGCTAACAGTTACTACAGACGACTATTGGAAAATATACCTTAACTTTTCACTTTTTGGTACTACATTTAGTTTAGAGAATCCGTTTATCGATAAATAAACGGAATTCCTGCGAATTCGAATTTTCAAGCAAATTAGTGACCTTAGCATTTTTCTAAAAAATTTCACATCTAAAAATCCCTTAATCAAGTTAATAAGAATTACCAATATTTTTAGATACATTGATGATATCATTATGACATAATTTTGAGAAAATAGAAGCACACGATATTTACCCATCTATAAAACAAATTACACTAAAAATGAAACCAAGTATTTAGATTTGCGTATTTTTTATTTCAAAAAAGTAAATTGTATGATAAAAGAAAAGATTTAATTTTAAGGCTATAAAATTAATTCACTGGAAAACTAACATTTCGAAAAAATTATTAAATAACACAATTCCCTATCAACTTCTCAGAGACAAGAATATTTGAGCATAATTACTTATAAGAAAAGATCCTCCTTTTAATGAATTCATTAACAAAAAATAAAATTCCAAAATATTACAATAACCGTTTTATCAAAAAAGCAGGCATTAACAGCTAAATTTAATCTCTTTATTTTATTACGACATGATCGCGTTATTCCAAAACCTAAATAGGAGACTAAAGCAAGATGGTAAATAAAATTAGAGATTTCTATAATATGTATTAAAATCTTTTTAAATGTACACTTTATGTATTATAATTATGGCTTTATACTCTTGTTAACCAGGCTGTTCATTTCTAAGACGAGCTGAAGCTTTTGTCAGAATAATTAATTATTTTTCCTCTCTTGTAGCCATTTTAAACAACATCCTGAAACATCTTACTAGTTTAGCAACCCAAATTTTTACCACTCTCTCAAAATGCTCTGTTTCATAATAAATTACCACTCTTCTATTTTTATGCCAATTTTCTCGCCAACGCTATATAATTACAACCTTGGCTTAGTTTATCTGTTAGAAGTACAATGCCAGGTATGCTAATCTTAACCTTTGGTTAGTTTTTTTTTCACTTTTGCGCATTAAGTTCTACCATAAATGATAAACTCGTTTCGTTCAACACCCATATTTACAGCAAGAATGCTAAAAGTTTTTACACCGTTTCTTTTCTCTCTTTCGCATCACATCTTGAGTTTAGTAATACTCTTAATCCATTTGGCAAATTTCAATACGTTTCTACACTTTTACGTTTTCCTTCATGTTTTCATATTTTGCTTTGAACTTTTAATATTTATAGGATATTTATCATATCATATAATTTGATTATTATACAGAATAAAAAATTTTTTTTCTGATTTTCTTCGCCAGCAATAATTGGTTAATTCTCTGTTGCATTTAGTTTATATTACTTACTTTTAGCCAAAATGGCAGGCATTGTTACTACAGAAAATTAGAATATTGGAAATTAGTCTTTTAGCGTATTTTGCTGTAATATTTTTATTTTTATTATATAAAAGATGTGATTTTGAAATCTAGAGTGTTTTTTTTTTCATTTTTCATTTTTTGCAATTATGTACATGGTGTGTAATTTTTATACTTTTTGATGGTATTTTTTTTTATTGGGGTTGGGGGTTTTGGGGTATATTCTTCAATCTTTGAGAAAGAGGAGTAGTAAATTTTGTGAAACATTTTTTTTGTGTATATATGTTGTATTTATTTATTTATTTATTTATTATTTTTTGCATTCAAATAATGAAGAAGGGCAAAACATGTATTCAGAAATTCTTAATTGTTCATGTTCAGTGTTTTGAATAATTACACCCTGACTAGTCTGTTTGAAACATTAAAATATGAATAATGAATATGCAGATTTTCATAAATGTTTTCAAAAATTGTTTACTTAAAGAAATCTTTAACTAATACCCAGTTTAAAATGCTTAATATAGTCGTTAATTGTTTTCTTAATCTAATATTACAGTTAAAAGTTTCTTAAACACTCCAGGATCAGGGTTAAAAAGAAAGGCTAGGTCATTCCTTTGAGAGAATCCTCGTCGAAGCGATCGTCGTAGGGGGAACTAACAGGAAGTAGTCTAACGTCACTGTGTTGCATCTGCACTGACTTCGCCTGCTTAAAACTGTAGTTCCATTCTGCCGCGAAGAACATCAAAAATTAATTTGGATCACATATAGTCAAACTGGTGGCCCACGGGCTACCTGCGGACGTCGAAGTAATTTTATGCTGCCTGTGAATACATTCCCAGTAAATTAATTAGCATTATTAAGACAAGAATTTGAAGCAAACGTTTAAGGTTCTAATGGTTTGGAGTCCAGTTTTACGTTATTTCATGACCTAAAATGAATGTAACTCTTCCTAAAACCTAGAAATAGAGCTAATTAATTTTCACTGTGATATAATTCTGATTCAAAGATTTTAAGATACAAATTTGATTAGCTTTTATTAGTACTTGTTAAAAAATAAATATCTTTAAGTTATGAATTTTTGCAATAAGAATACTGTGTTTTTTTAGTACATTTACATGAGAAAAGTTTTTTCGTAGCTGAAAATTAATAAATCTACGAAAGGAACCAGACTGCTAATAAGTATCTACAAGTTGTGTGTTTAATATGTTCAATTAATTGAATAAATGGCGGTCTAAAAATTTTAACATTTAGCTAAATGTTTGAATTACAAATTATGACCAATAGAAATAGCTTGCAGATACCAGCTTTCAGATTTCAAGCAAAATATAAGTATAAAGTTGATATTTTTCTTTGTGTTATTTTCATTCGTTTGTTTTGACAAATATCTAGTGAAAAGTTTTAAATTTAATAAACAAATTTTATTTTGTTAAAAATTCCTCCCCCCTTTTTATTGTAGTTGCTGCTCGTCAGCTACTTTCAAATTGTACATTGGCCCGTGTGCAATGTATGTTTGAGACCACTGTTGTAAAGTTCTGTTCATGTAATATGTCTTCTTGCGTAATATGTCTTCAAGTTGCCATAAAATTCATGGAAATGAGAGTGGTGGGGCTATTATATTTCGTATTTTTCCAAAGAACAATTTGCTTTTTGTGAAAAAAAATGGATACATGTGAAGACAGGAGTTTGTTAATGTGAAGAAAGCAAGAATTTTCAGCAAACATTTTCTATGCAGGGATTGTGAAGATGACGTGAAAAATCGCTTGCTTGGATTGCCGCAAAAGAAACTGTTAAAATCCAATACTGTGCCAAAGAAAGAAAAATAATGCAGAGTGCTTTTGAAAGAGTACTCGAATTAAGTTAGAAGAAAATGCATTTTGAGGCCGATTACGAAAATGATGATGGAAATAATAAATCAGATACAAATGATTTTAAAATAGAATTCACAAATGACGATGAAATTAATGCTGAATGGCCCATCAGCAGCAAGCGCAAAGTCGGCAGTTCGGTCCAAGGTTCAAATCCCGCGAACGGGCTGCATAGGATTTTCGTGGTTTTTCCCATGTGTAACGTGTTATTACGAGCCAGTTTCTCTTAGAAAGTCCTCAATGAAAGCATCCATCCCTTCCCTGTAGTGCCTTAGGGCGGAACACGTAAATAATAATAATAAATATTGCTTAACGCTCTAACTGTAAAAATAAACAAGACTGTATTAATAATTTGTAAAAAACAAAGCTAGGTCAGCATTAAAGGTAATCTATGATAGTATAAAACGTCAAAATAATTTCGCGTAAAAAGGCTTTCCTCCTTTGGTTCTCTTTTCAAATATTAAGTAATTCTTTTTAGCAAAGCTGTTTTGTCAAACTTAAAACAATGATCTTGTACGTATGTAAATTTTCGGAAGAGAAACACGCCAATGTAAAATTTATAATTAGATAAAAAAGCAGTCCTAGCTTAGATTCAATTTTCAATAAAACTGTCGATTTCAAAGACAGTCAAGCATAAGTTTTTCTTCTTTAGTTGTACAAAAAAAAATGGCATATATATTCAAAACTACGCCAAACTAACGTTTTTTTTTGTTCCCCCTAACTTTAAAAGCTGCTACTGTAAGCTTGGAAAGAATGGTAGAATGCTCGCACTTAATATGCAGATGAAGAAAAAAATGAACCCCACAATCTTTTTCTTCGTAATTTACTAATAAATGCACAGGGGGGGGAACTGAAAATTTGAAGAAAACGAAATTTTAGAGCATTTTATTTTATCTAATATTTTAAATTAATAAATAAGTACTATCAACTTTTTAAACGTTATAAATGCATACAATAATAACACCTTCTCTTCTAAATTATAGCTATTTTTTCAAATTTAAAAAGTTAATTTCTTTGTCGCGAATTGCGTCTTTGTAGTCAGTGTCAACATAACTACGCCATCACACCTTGCTCCTGTTTCACGGGAAAATGTTTTAGGAAGAAAACCTTCTCTTCTAAGTCCTGCTG
>KK120168.1:0-24932 GCA_000611955.2 Stegodyphus mimosarum | reverse complement strand
ATATATTAATGTAACATAACTAAAGAATAAAGAAGTTTCTGATTATAATTAACTTCGGAGGACCGATTGAAATGTTTTGTAGAGTCATTAAGTTATTTTAATGCTGAGAGACGTGAAAAAGGTGTCTCACCGGGAATCGAATCTCGGACCTCTTGAATACGCGCCGAATGTGCTAACCATTACACCACGAAGGCATGTTAAGAAGGCAGGAGAAATACCTTATAGTTTATCTGTGCAAATATTTCTTGACCTTCTAGATTTTTAGCGTTTTACTTCTGGACAGAAGGCGTCAAAAATGTTCAATGCCCTTGTTGGGACTCGAACTTTGGAACTTGTTCCCTTCGAATAAAACAGAAGCTATCTGTGATTTCATAGTCGGCGGTCCTTTTCCTTATTCCCATTATATTCAAAGTGATCGGGATTTTTCAAAACCATAGATATTTCTAAATTCGGGGACTACTTACAGTTCTGAAGTGACTGTTTCTCGTGAATCTAAAATTTTTGAAGCCAACATGGAGCATTTTAAATCTTTCCTTTCGTAATTTAGCTTAATTCTTAAAACAGGATCCGCCACAACATTTTTCTTTACAGACATACGTTAAATTTTAAACTGTATTCTCCTAATTTAAGAGCCCATCTTACCCCCATAGCACAAGACATCCTCAGGACATCCTATTTAAGTCGCAATGTCCAGGGAAACAGTTAGGATACCCTGAGTATGTTGATTCTCTGATATCCTGAGGACTTCTTAAGTCAACGTCCTGAGGATGGCCTGTTCAAGTCGCAGTGTCCCGGGATATATGAAGATCTCCTGAGGATGTTGATTTTCAGATATCTTGAGGACTTCGTAAATCACCATCTTAAGGATGTCCTGTTCAAATCGCAATATCATATGATATATGAAGATCTCTTGATGATGTTTCTCAGATATCTTCAGGACTTTATCGTTTATCATCCTGAGGATGCACATACTAAATACTCCTGTCGTCAAGCAGAATGAGTGTATTTACTCTCAGCCCATGTTAAGGTGAGCTGAGAATTCAAAGCTCGAATTTGCTAATACGAAAGCGTACGCAAACTCTTTTTTCCTTTTTAAGAATTGCTTATTGGACTACATTTAGAAAATATATTTATATAGTATCGGGGTTAGACTTGCTATTTCTTATTAATTTTTATCAATCTTTTCCTGATACTTTTATTAGTTTATACCTGTAGGTAATCTGAAAGGGGCTTTCAATGAATTAGCTATTCCTAAAATATTTCCTACATTTATAAATAAAATACACGTAAACATTTGCATTCATATAAAATCAATTATTTATATAATTGCTTTCATCTACTATAAATTGTTAAAATCATAGAACTAATTGCTAATCAAACTTTAATACATTATCTATGCGTCCACATATGAGTTAAAATTTGACTAACAGCGCAGACAGAAAATTTTCTTAAGTATCTAGAAAAAAAAAATTATTATTTTACAACTAATTCGCATGTTTAGTTTTCGTAATTTTGTTTTTCCTTAGAAGCATTAAACTGCTCAATTATTTTAATTTCAAATGCATTTTAAAGTCAATTGCCGTCGTTTCAAATTCTGTTCCGGTTAGGAGCTGACTTCACAAACAAGCGTCACAGAATGATTTTCATTGAAAGAGTACGAAAAGTAAGTTTCAAAATTTTTCCTTTAGCCTACGAAATTGATCAGAACTAAAAAAATATCTCATGATGTTGTCAGGACTGTGTGTTCGGTGCATACTCTTGGCGATCATATTCGTGAAGTAAACTAAGTCCTGATCTTGAACAGGGAGCTGAATGCAGCTATGTTCTGTGGTAGAAAACTGTGGTTAAATGGTAGAAGAACTACACTTAAGAAGGATTTAAAATCCTCTTTTATTAAATCACAATTACATACAGCCACTTCCCAACTCGGGAGGGATACAGAAAATAATGACCGCACTTGGGTCTAAAATGAACAATCAAATAATTTAAACTAAAGTTAAGTAGAAATTTAAGTAGTCGTTGCTCACAGAGCTATAAACGCGAGGTTGGCCTCTATGCTAAATGGTGCGTAGCAAGATTTAATTAATACTAACGCACTTAGATTTACTTCAATAAGTAATAGAGTAACAGCGCTAAGGCTTAGAATTTAAATACTAGCTAGTCAGGCGAAAGTCGAACAGAGCAGCAGTGATCTGAGACTAAAAGCTCTCTCACACCGAGCAGTTCCTACCTATCGCTTAAATACAAACTTGGCTCCACTTCAAATTAGCATAAAGCTGAAATGCGGGCTCATTCTAACGGGAAGTTGAAATAAGAATCCATAGGAAAGGAAAATTAAAATAAAACTTTGTTAGTTTAAACTAAAACCTTACAATGTATCTAAAAGACAGATTTATAGGAGAATAAATCAACGTATATTATCGGACTCATCAGAAGATGAAGAAGCATTTAATCATGCAAAAATGCCTGTGCCGAATTTTCGCGCTAGCAAATATCTTTTAAGTTCCAGTTCAAACTGTGATTCGGAATATGAAACTCATTTAACTTGCACTTCAACCTATAACGCTTGTTTTGAAGTTGGTAAGAGAGGTACTGAATTTATTTCATTCGAACAGAAAAGGGAAATGAAAGATATTTCATACAATGTTTCATCACACTACTTGTGAGAATCGTTTCTGGAATAATTAGAATGGATCTTAAAATTCCAAATCAACCAGAATGCTTTGAGTGCGTTATAAAAATACTGAAGAATCATAAATGCTTTAACAATTTAGCAAATGATTCGCTTACACGCGTGAACACTCCTAGGAATCCCTTTATAAAAAGAATGGGGAATGGAAACTATGTATACTTCGGCTTTCAAAATCAAATTAAAAAAATGCGTAGCCTTCAAATTTTGCCTCAGTTATCTTGTATAGAGATAGCAATAAATATTGATGGTTTATCCATATTCAAATCAAGTAATAATTCACTCTACCCGATTTTGGTGAATAGTATTTCTACTAGGAACGTATTCATCGTGGGTGCATATTATGGTAGTTCAAAACCGAAAGCTAATGAAATGTTAAAAGAAATTACGGACGAAACTGTGAAATTATCTAATGAAAGATTAACTTGTCAAGGGGCTAGTCAAGCCCCTTGACAACTGTCGGGAGTACGTATTAAATATTCCGTTAGACTGTGTGCTTAGGGTAATGGAAAAATTATTACTATTTGGATAGGCGGAGAAGCAGCTTAGAAGTACGATTACCACATAAAAATGTTGAATTAATTTAAAAAAATTGACCAGTTTAAAGCCTTATGTACCAACTGAATTTGCAAGAAAACCAAGGAACCTAAAAGAATTGAAACACTGGAAAGCTACAAAATACCGTCAATTTTTACTCTACTCTGGCCCAGTTGTTTTAAAAGAAATTTTAAACAAAAAGCTATATGATCATTTTTTACTACTTCATATTTCGATTAGACTCTTATGCGAAATGCAAAATCAGACGGCAATTCATGAATACCCACAGTCTCTATTAAATATCTTCGTAGTAAATTTTGGGCTTTATTATATAAAACGGTATATTTCTCATAACGTTCAAGGCCTACTGCATATTTGCGAAGATGTAAAAATGTTTGGGCCTTTAGATAATTACAGTGCATTTAAATTTGAAAGCTTATGTCTTCTATAAAATAAATGATTAGAAAATTTTCTGCTCCATTACAGCAAATAGCAAGACGGACTCACGAACTATTCAGTCATATTGTAGCCATCAATAATGATTCAATCATCGTAACCGACTTACGTTCAGAATTTCAAAATTTACACACATCTCATCCACTACTTAAAGGTTATTAAATGCTTAATTTTATTATTGAATTTTGAATACAAATTGACTGACGTCAGAACTGATTTTATAGAATAATTTATTTATGAATATATTGAAGAATTCGGTTTTGGACTATTGAATGGTTTAAAATGATTTTTAATATTTTAAAGCAAAATTTTCTCTTGTAATATTTTGTATTTATAATTCATTTTAAGTCCCTTGCTCAGTTTTAGATATATATACAAAATATTAAATAAATTGAAATTCAAATAAAAAAATAAGTTGTATAAATATTCTCAACATTTCTCATTTTTCCATAATAACCACAGAAGCAGGACCTGAGATTGTAGAGACATTAGGTTAATTACAAGCAAGAGAGATGAAAAATATGCAATGCCTTCGCCGGGGATCGAACCACGGACCTCTGAAATACCGGCTCAGTGTGCTGACCATTACACCACGAAGGCACGGTAAGGATGTGGGAGATATACCTTATATACTACCCTTTTTAAAGGGCGACTAGGGTTTTAGGGGACCTAGTCGCCAAATCCTGGGTGTGGAGAGTCATCATCCACAACCCTTTTAGTTCGGGCGCCACTCTAGAGACATTAGGCCATTTGGAAGCAAGAAAGATTGAAAAATTAGCATTGCCTTCGCCGGGGATCGAACCACGGACCTCTGA
Source organism: Stegodyphus mimosarum (assembly GCA_000611955.2). Lineage (NCBI taxonomy): Eukaryota > Metazoa > Arthropoda > Arachnida > Araneae > Eresidae > Stegodyphus > Stegodyphus mimosarum. Next base: position 20,435 of record KK120168.1, on the reverse strand, counting down.
ATTACCGGCTCAGTGTGCTGACCATTACACCACGAAGGCACGCTAAGGATGTGGGAGGTATACCTTATAAGATTATCTGTGGAAAACAAGTAAGTTTTAGGCATCACAACACCTTCGCACACTTTCACTGGAATGTGAGGAAGATTTCTGGGGATATACTGGAATGCGTCATTTAAGCAGTCGGGAGTATGTATTTAAGAGGTTAAAGAATATAATAACTAGTATTTCAAATCCTGATAACATCCAATATTCTGTCGATGGGACCTAGATAGGATGCCCTAAGGATATACTGGGATATGACATTAAGCACTCGGGAGGAGAAGTTTAGGAGGAAACTGGGATATTACGGGATGTCCTGAGGATGTAGTAAGTAGGACTTTAAATCCTAGTAACATCCCATACGCTGTCGATGGAACCTAGATAGGATGTTCTGAGGATATAATGGGATGTTTTTAGGAGGTTAGTGGGATATCCTGAGGATGTAGTATGTAAGATTTCATGCCCTAACAACATCCCGTATGCTGTCGATGGGAGTTAGGTAGGATGTCCTGAGGATATACTGGGATGTGTTTAGGAGTTTCGGAGGATATTACGGGATGTCCTGAGGATGTGCGTATATCCCGTGAGCAACACCCTCAGGGTATCCCGAGGATATTTTTGTGCTATGTTTGTATGTGTCTTGGCGACAAATTCTTTCCAAAAATACTCATGTAATATTGCTGCATGGTCTTTATATGCGGTAACAAACTCCTCGCGAGAAAAGACTCTAAATTTGTGAACAACTAAGAGAACCACTAATGTTTCTCTTTCCGCAGCGATAAAATTTCTCTGTGCTGGATTAAGCGTTTCTCTAAAATTCACTATCAGTAATCCATCTTGCGGCTCCTATCGCAAAATCAAAAGCATCTACTGCCATTGCTAACTTACCTTCCGTTTCAGTTAATTTCAAAACCGGCGCTTGATTTAATTTCCTTTTCAATTTTTTAAAAGCAAAGTGAATCCATTTTCTTTTTTTTTTAAACTTAAATATTGATTCTGCCGTGTGGGCGAAATCTATCATGAAACTTCTATACCAGCACAAACCCAAAAATTGTACTAAATGTTTCTAACGTGCTAGATGGCGGATAACTTTTAATTACTAAAATTTTTTAATCTTCTGTTTCTATTCCTCGTCAGATACCTTATATCCCCAGGTACGGAAGTTCTTTGGTGTCGAATTTACATTTTGCTGCATTAACTTTAAAACCTGCTTCTTTTAGAAGCGCTGAAACTTCGTTCATACCTCAGTGTGCTCATCAGTTGTGTAACTTTTATTATTATGTCATCCAAGTATATGAACGCTGATTTGCGAAATACGAGCCTTAAAATTATGTCCATATGCAATTAATGCATGGTCCTGTAAAACGTAGTGTGAGTCTTGCAACGACGAATAGCGTTCGGAGACACGCATATGTCCCAGATTTCTTAACAATGCATAACTTGGCCATGCATTTTGTGGATTTAATTTTTTTAATAATTTCTTCAATGATTGGCAAAGAGGAAACAGGATATTTTGTTATACTGTGTCATTTTCTGTAGTCAATACAGAATCGCCAGGCCTTAAAAATCAGTGGGCGAAAGATTATTCTATTTTGTTTTTTCATAGTACTACAAGGATAGGACAGGGACTATTCATAAGGATTGTTATTTTATTTTTTAGCATTTTCCAAATGTGTTTTTTAATAATATCCGCTTTAAAATTACCATAGCGATATGTTTTGTTTATGCCTCGTTTCGAAATCACGGCTCACCTTAAGCGTTAACCCTGGAGGTCTCATCGAATAAATCTAAAAAATTTCTTACCAAGTCTTCCATTTTTTTTTCTTCTTCAGAGGCAATTCTGGCTGGTTTTTTTCTTCTCCTTTACCGTATTCATGACCAATTTCACAGGCTCTTCCTGAATATCAATTCGCGCATCAGCTGCTTTCATAAAATAACCTGAAATCATGCTTGGCTGAAAATATCTAACCACAGAAAAAGTTTCCTTATGCAGCTTAGTCTTAGTTTGCTCATTCAAAGTCGCACACTCTATACATTCTCAATGTTTTCTTTATGCTGGTACCACCCTTCTTCTTATAAATTCAAACAATCTGCATTTTCGAAATTTGTTCTCAAAAAACGTTTCCGCTACTTTGCACCCCTGTATCTACCCATTGACAGGATTCCATTCAGGATAAACTCGATATCTGTTAATCGCATGTTTTTAACTAAAATCGTAGTCAAATGAATCTGATAAACGTTTTCTTTACTATGGGTTGAGTAAACTGTCTGATTCACAGCCCCGCTTTTCAGTTCCTGTGTTTCCTTATCAATACCTTTCCTATTTTCCTTTTATCTAAACATTTTTTTTATCTTGGCAATCACCATTAGGGGACGAAACGTTCGGCTAGCCATGAAAACTTTTCTCCGGCTGATTTATTTCTTTTTTGGCTAAAGCACCCGGTACTCACAGGTGCGCATATCTTTTGAAACATCCCGACATTCAAATTTCAAAACTAACTCAAACAATTGTTCTAGCATACCTGGGTTTCGCAGTTTTACGAAGTCTTGGACATGCAGCAAAAACGCGAGCAATATTATTTCAATGACTTCCGCATCGAGTTTCTCTCATGTAACAATTTTACGACCTGGACTTTTCTCAAAATAAAATCAGTTATTGCCCTCGCCGGTACTCGACTCAGGACTCTATGATCTCTAGTTGGACGTGCTTTCCATTGACACCACGAAGATATGAGGTAAGGAGGGATAAAACTCTAAAATCTAAGGCTCTTTATAGAAAATTCTTAAAGACTGGGAAATCGTTAGAGAAAATTTACTATAGATGAGGAAAACATATTTGCTTGTTCATTTTTGTTTCGTCTGTAGGAATTTAGCAACTAATTTTAACTTATTGATCTTCGAAAAAAATCTATTAGTACTTTTCCTCAAATGTTTTAAATATACAAGTGAAGGGCAGAGTGCAATTTTACTGAAAAAAGAATGGATGAAGCATTTTAGATAAAATATAAAAATTATTAGAAATAAAACAACACATAAAAAACTGCAAACGCTTTTTTTCGTAATACGTTCCGAAGAACATAGGACCAAGTTCAAGTTTGTTTATTTCATCGACAACATTTGACATATTGATAAACTTAGCGAAACAGTCGTTCTCTTGATAGCGAGAAGAAAAGAAGCCAAACTATGACGATATACGATACAAGCTTACTCAAATACTGAAATCGTTGGCAATAGTAAATAGCAAATCGCCGATTTTAACGCATGGTTTCATGACTTATGAATTTCATCAGTTGGTCGATTGGCTCTGAACATCAATTGTTGATTGTCGGCCATCTTTCTTTCGCTTTAACCGTTCATAGTACTGTATAAATTTAAATAGCATTTATCATATGCTTGTTTGAACACCTGCGATGCCTTCGTAATTTCTTTCCAAATTTAAAGCAAATTTTATGTTAATACTCTGTTATGAAATTCAAAAATCGCAAAATAAAAAGCACTGAAGCAAATTAATGCAACACGATGACTAATTTTAATTTAAGTACGCGGCAAACGAGAAAAATTTCTCCAAAGTCCACATGTAACACTATCTTCCAAACAATGCTGCGAAATCGCTTAGGTCAGCTATTAAAAAAGTTCTACTATTATTGAACAAACTTTGCATTATGTTTCCTTAATAATTGATTGATTGTGTATTTAATAAACAGCTAAGGAGGTAGAGACAAATTTAAAGCAGAATGATGCTACAGAAGCTCTAATTAGCTATACGAACTATTGGCTTTAAATTCTCCAAACTATAGATTATTAAATGAACTTCCAAAATTTTGGTTTGTTTGATTATGCAAAAACATACGCAGCCTATCTGACCAAGAAGAGGGATGCCTTCATCGAGGACTTTCTGGGGAAAGCTGGCTCATATTCATTTTAAACATGAGAACGCAAACAGCCTGCATCAAGGCCTTTCGCTCGAAGATTTGGGCATGGGCCGAATTATCATAGTTTAGTGTCCTTACCGCTTGGCCATTGCTAAGCCTGAACTTTCAGAGAATCATCCATTTCCATGTAGCTTTCCTAAATTTAGCTGTTTAATGTGAGTTAAGCGATTCATGACATAGCACACAATGATTGTCTTCTTTCGTGGAGTGATTTCGTGAAGCGTTTTTCAAGAGAATTAGTACAGATTATATGGCACGTGAAGAAAAGTGCCAAATCCCACATAGTCAGTTGGTTCAAGCGGTAGAAAACCGAACCCAGATCGAATTAGCATTCAGTATTCTTACCCAACTGATCCTAGTGTAGATATGGCACATTGCTAAGTGGAGGGAAGTTTTTTTTTTGGCAAGGAACCCACTTCACAATGACCTAAAAATAAATTAAATTTTCTGGATGATGTTTGCACTCATTTACTTTGAATAAGATAGAATACGATATTTTCTTTAGTCATTTGATTATCAAAACATTTCACTGAAAAATCCTTAATTCAGGCCTTTTGTTACCTTAATATTTTTTTATTTATTTATTTTGTAATTAACATCAATAAGTTTTACAAAAGCAATATTTTCTACAGTCGATACAAATTCATGAAATGATTTTAAATTACCATTAAGCGAACGTTTCGATTTCATTACGCACACATACTCTTCGATAGCATTCACGTACGCATTACAGCATCTGGCCTGAGTACAGAATTTGGGCGGTGAGCAGCCTGCAAACCAAAAGGCACGAAAAATTAGCCTTTTATTTTCCATTTCAAACGTTATCTTTAATTTGATCCTTTATTTATTTTCAAATCTTTTATACAGGTAAAAGAATTTAATATTTTAGTTGGAGATTAATTTCTTTGCAATACGTTTAAAACATTTAAGCAGCAATAGCTATAATACACCAATTACTACAGATTAATTAATCATTTTTGCTCATTTTGCAGCACATCTTCACGAAATGTAAGTAAATAGACAAATGTTTGAAAAAAAAATGCTACCTTTACGGGTTTCTGTGGAAGAGATAAGTTAAACAGGTATGTAAGAAATAATTCAAATTTGAAATAATTCGAAACCTAATTACTTAGGAAATCGGGTTCAGCTAGGTATCCTTGGAATAAATATTATCATACAAAAGCATTGCAGATAACGAAACACAATTTTCTAAGATTACAGGATAAACATATTGTAGAAATTATATCTCCGCTATCTAAAACTCAATTTCAGGGCTATAAAACAAATGGAAATTCAAAGTAATTTCAATCAACATGACAGAAATGATAAATTACGATACTTGGAAAATTATGGAAAAGCACGAGAGGGGTATTTGCGTACGAAAATGGGTGCCTTCCAGGAGGCATTTAAAGGCAAACTAACTTGCATTTATATTACACACGGGTAACAAATATGAAAATGTCTTGCAGGCATCAAATTTAGTCACCGGACACCTAATATGATACAAATTACACTTATTCTTTATTGTGTTTCGGAAGTTAATCTCATTTTTGCAGCAAAATTTTTTTTTAGTTACATGAACTAAAAGTGCCCGAATTAGAGTTATAACTTCAATACGTTACTCTTTTTTCGAACTTAGTTGCAACAGTTTCATATTTGCGAAACAAAATATAACTGTGAAAACAAGGGAACATTCGTTTAAGTTATGAAAATTTGATAGATTACGATAAAAATTTTTAATTAGTTGCTTAACGCCACTGTTCATTTTACAAAGTGAATATTTTCAGCTGAGTTACTTTATTGCCTTAATCTGACACTTAGAATATTATTAGAAAGTTTAGAACACACATATCACTTGACGCGAGAAAATCAACGACACCTTAGTAAATTTATAAACATTACCAGGGGGCTGTATGGGGTGGTTGTCAAGAAACTAGTCAAAATTATTGCAACTCCGAAGATGTACATGTTGGTTGGCTAGGGAGAGACAGCTATTGTTGAAAGCTGGAAGGCAGATTACAGATCAATAAGCCTAGCATAGATCGTCTGAACACACTCCCTCCTTCCCCCTCCTTCATAGGAACAACCTTAGCTCCCTCTCTGCCGCAAGCTATACATTTCGCCCCTACCACTATCAGCGAGTGGGGCAAAGGTAGAAGCAACACGAGAAATAACTACCACTAAGGTCAACATTATTTCCGCAAACAAGTTTATTCGGAGGATACTTCTGTATTAGCTGTCTCTGCTATTTATCACGTGTCTGGACTGCAGGATACTGCAAATAAATAGAAATTAATATTGGGAAGCGGGTTGAAACTGAGTTTTGAAGCGATGGAAGTGTAAATGTTAGAAGATAGCAAATTATTTCCGTCGATTAGCTAACTTGTTGACAACGGAGTTTCAGAACTGAAATTAAGAAAAAATGTTTTCAGAATTCCTCGCAAAATCACGTACGTTGTGTGTTTTGAACACCATTTAAATATCGTTTTCATTTTGAAATGTAGTTATGGTTTTCATTCTGAAAAAATAATCGTATGTTAATGCAAAAGCCTTAGTTTTATATTTCTAAGGTTTTCCTGGATGTAATTTTATCTAATAAGCATTAGTTTCGTTATATTTTAATGAAATTGCTGCTTATTAGATACAATTAAGAGAATTGTAACGTTTTAATCATTATCATGAGCGCAAAATCTGAATTCTTAACAGTGTGAAACCTGAACAGGCAACAAACTATAAGAAATAAAGTAAGGAAGGATTGTTTGTTACTATGTTTAACTGTATGGTAATTAACCTAAGGTATGATTTTTCAAATTAGGATAAAATATGACCGTTTAGCTTCATGAGTTACCGCACGCTGATAAGATCTGTCTATATGATATTGTGATTTCCTCCTTCTAACGAAAGTAAAAATGAAGATTTAAGGTATACTCACAAAATTTTCATCATATGCAGAGCATATAACAATTTTCACTTAGTTTCTTTTTTAGAGTGAAACTGACTTATTTCTGAGTTTAAAATCATTTTTGAATTAAAATTTGGACCTGTTAACGTATTCATTTATATACTCCTATAACTCGCAACATATACACATAGTCCCTAAAATGTTAACAAAGAAGTCAAAATTTCACCTGTCCTAAGGACACTAAAAGTGGCCCATTTGTGAATAATAATGAATTGGATGAGAATGCAGAATTTAAATGCTATTTTAATTCAAATTGTTATTTGTATACTTGACTGCTCTTAAATCACCATTAATGCATTTACTTTATCTGAGATTTGGTAACTTCTAAAATCATAATAAACTAATTATTACTGTTAACAAAAAAGTAAATTTAATATTAGTTCTTTATTTTTTATCTAAATAAATTTAACACAGAACTTAATAAGCCTAGGTAATCTAACAGCGAATTCTGTTCATGAATTAATACAGATCTGGCGAAATCTGCTCATCTATTAATATAGAGCTCAGTGAATTTTCCTCATCTATAAATCTAGATTCCTCGGTAAGAACTTGATTCGGATAAGATACATGATTTCTAACTCTATTGCATTTTAAGCCAAAAACAGGTAATCAGTTCAGAGGCCGGTCGGGATTTCAATGAAATAAATAACTTATAATATTAATTTTTTTCGGGTCCATTACAAATCGAAATATATTACTGATCCTTTTATTGCAATGAAATATTGAAAGTAGGTATGAAGTTCATAATTAGGGTGGAACAATGGGAAATACATATAATGAAACTTTATTCCTGAAGAAATATACACTCATGGACAAACAAATTAGCGCACTAAGAAGGAGTCATCAAAATGGAACGAAATTTTGCATAAGTGATGACTACTTTGATATAAGTAAATGATAACAAAATCAAAGAAAATGGATAATTTATTTCAGAGAAAAAGGCAAAAGAACGGAGGAGTAAATACTGCGTTGGACCCCCTCTAGCGCGAATGCACGATACGATACGATCGGCCATTGAGTCATACAAGTTCTGTATGATGTCTTGAGACATTTCGTTCCATATTTGCTGTAGCCTTGACTCTGGTTCGTTCAAACTCGTGGGATGCCCAACTCGTCGTCCCAAATGATCCCGGATATGCTCGATTGGAGACAAATCTAGGGATCGGGCAGGCCTAGGAAGGGTAGTAACAGTGCGGAGACAGTCTTGTGACACCCTTACCGTATGAGGCGGAGCATTGTCTTGTTGATAAACGACTCCTGGGAGCCGTTGCATGAGTGGCAACACATGTGGTTGCAGGATTTCATGAACATATCGCTGGGCTATCAGGGTGCCACGGAACAATACTAGGGGTGACCGTGTATTGTAAGCAATGGCAACCCATACCAGCAACCCATACCAGCTGTGGGAGCGATGTGTCTCTGTACAGCAAAGGCAGGATTGAGGCGTTCACCACGGGCTCTCCACACACGAACACGTTTGTCATCACTGCCGAGATTGAATCTGGATTCGTCTCTAAAGATGACCTGGTTCCATTCCGCTGCAGTCCAGTTTCCTCGTGCTCGACACCACTCCAAACGAAGGCGTCGATGGGTGAGCATCAAGGGCAGCACACTTAATGGGCGCCGCAATACCAAATGTCCTTCAGTTAGGCGCCTTCGTATGGTTCGAGAAGACACAGGGGCCGCTAGTGAAGGTGGTACCTGTGCCTGGATGGCGGCCGATGAAGCAGTTGGCTGTGCGCTGCATTTCTTACGATGTGGCGGTCTTCTCGACGACTGGTCTGTCGAGGGCGTCCTGAGCCTTGTCTTCGTGTACATGACATCTCTCGGGTCCACCGGTCCCAACACCTCCTCATAACACAATCAGAGCGGCCTAATTGACGAGCTACTCGCCTAGCTGACCACCCAGCTTCCATCATCCCGACAATTCTCCCCCTCTCAAACTGCGACAACTGCTCACATTGTCTTCGAACACAGCGTAATGGCATATCTACCTCAGCTCTTCCTCTGTATATGGTTCAGCACACTCAAACAAGCTTTGGTTACCTGTTTTATATTCAACAGAGTACAACGTTCAACGCCCTCTACCGGCTATACGTAATGCGCAATCACGCTGCATTTCTAATCATTTGCATATCTCCCCGACATGTACCTTCACAGCAAGTTTCGTTACGATCCCGCAATTATTTCTTGGTGCGCTAATTTTTTTGTCCATGAGTGTATTTTGGAAAAGAATTACTGTTATGTATCAGTTATGTATCCATGAAACTCTGATCTCACCCACATCTACACAGACACACAAACAATATATAAATATGTAACATAAAAAATATATATTTTTTTACGAAAAATTCGGCGGTTGCGCCTGTATGTAAGCTTTCCGGCATAGCACTAGGGTTTCCATAAAATAGTGTATGGTAGGGTTGCCAGATAGGCGACTTTATCGCCCATTTCGCGACCAAATTGGCGATATTCCATGGTCCAATCGGGAAGCTTCTAGAATAATTTCCTGTCGAGATATTTCTCGAAACGTGTGGAACTTTAAGAAAAGCTATATAAACCCTTGCGTTTCTGAGAGCAGGCAGATTGTGTAGCAGTGTGATTAGTTGTGAGGATTATGAGAATAGCTGCTTACTGTGAGTGCTAAGCTACGCGAGAGTTTTGTGAACGGAAAGCGATCGAGATAGTGCTTTGCCGTGAAGCTACCTTTACAGTATAGCTTGACAGTGTATTGGTGATTGTTCCACGGTGTTTATTATAAGTTTAGTGTTGCCGTGAAGCTACCTTTACAGTTACAGCCTGAAGCTGTGTTGCTGATTGTTTCAGCGTATTTATTGTAGATTTTCGACGCTTTTAAAGGTAATTTTGGAACTGTGCTGTAAATAGTGATTCCTGTAAATAAATTGTGCTTTTTATTGTTCTGCATCGTGTTTTCATCGGATACTCTCAAATCCACGAACCCGTAAAACGCAACAACTGGTGTCAGAAGTGGGATTTGAGAGTGAATGCCAGTCATCCGTCTACAGGAGAAAATGAAGGCGGAGGAAATGAATGCTTTGATGGACATGTTAGCAGCTCTGAAAGCCGGACAAGAAAAGATGAACGCCAGACAAGAAGAGATGAAACAAGACATGAAAGCCGGACAAGAAAAGATGAACGCCAGATATGAAGAGATGAAACAAGAGATAAAAGCTGGCTATGAAGAGATGATAGCCGAGATGAAGGCCGAGCGCGAAAAGAGGAAAGTCGGCCGAGAAAAGGTACGAGAGCAACTCCAACAGATGAAAGAGGAGCTTGCAGAAGAAACTGGAGCCATAAAAGAAGATGCGGAAATCAAAGTGGCATCTGAAGAGTCAGAGGATGAAAAAACGGAGGAAGTAGCTGGTGGAGTGTTTGAGAAAGATCCAGAAATCATGGATGAAACATCTGACGTGATTAAAGAAAGAGAACGAAAACATAAAGAAATAAAAGACGAGAACGAAGGTTTTGATTCTCACGTGCCTGAAGTAGAGACAGAAGAAAGTGAAAATGCGGCTGTCAAGATCATAGAAACTGATAATGAAGTTACGAAGTCGCAGTTAGCAAGCATTGAACGATCTGATGAGATGTGTTCACATGTTCACATCACATGTTCATGTGATGCTGAGATGGAAGAAGCTGATGTACAACTTACGCGGAGTGCTCCAGCATTGCAAGAAAGTTTACCCATTTCGCAATTCATGTGCGTGTCTTTTAGTGCAGATTGTGCAGACAAGGACTTGATTCTAAACCTGGATACTTCTGCTTGTAAAGGATCGGATTCTATTCATGGTCCTGGTGTAAACATTGGAACTCGCTTTCAGGAAATAGAGGTAAATAAGCATGTACCTCCTGCTGTGAGTACCAAGGTGAACTGCACACACGATGCGAATAAACTACAGAGTGGTGAACGAACTGTTTCAGATCTTCCTGTGGACGAAAAGTCTGAAAGGACTGAATCTTCAGACTTTGATATGAAAAACAGAAATACACCTGAGAACTCCAGTGGAAAAGTATTTGACCCGGGTATTGTTCAAGAGCAGAAGCTAAGTACGGGTTGGCGGATCCTAACATTAAGCCAATAATAGACCTGAAGGAATCATCGGCTACGAAACCCAAGTGGCAGGACGTTTCCATCTTCAGTCCTATGACTAAAAGGTACTGGGCTCTCTGGGACTCACTTCACCTTCGAAATGGAGTCTTATATCGACTGTGGGAAAGCGACGATGGAACTAATAAAAGATGGCAGCTGCTGCTTCCTCAAAACCGAATACCTGATGTCCTGAAAGAAATACACAGCAGCCCAACAGGAGGGCATTTCGGCTATATGAAGACATTAAACAAAGTTCGAGAGCGCTTCTTTTGGAGTTCCGCAAGAAACGACGTTGAGAAATGGTGCCGGTCTTGCGATGCCTGTGCAGCCAAGAAAGGACCAAAGGAACGCTGTCGCGGAAGAATGCAGCGATACAACGTTGGAGCGCCTTTCGAGCGAATTGCCCTTGATATACTGGGACCTCTGCCATGGACTAAAGATGGCAACAGATACATTCTAGTTGTCATGGATTATTTTACGAAGTGGCCTGAAGCATATCCAATTCCAGACCAAGAGGCTGTCACTACGGCTGAAGTCCTGTTGCAGAATTGGGTATCTAGATTTGGAACTCCCCTCCAGATTCATACCGACCAAGGCAGGAACTTCACTTCGGCTGTGTTCAAAGGACTGTGCGACTTATTGGAAATAAAGAAAACACAGACCACCCCGTTACATCCGCAGTCTGACGGCATGGTGGAGAGATTTAACCGCACAATCTTGAACCACCTATCGCTTATGGTTTCCAAGAACCAAGAAGACTGGGATCGTAAGCTGCCCCTGTTCCTGCTTGCTTACCGTAGTGCCGTCCACGAGAGTACCGGCTATTCCCCTTCTCAAATGCTCTTCGGTCGTGATCTCCGTCTTCCGAGTGACCTGCTTTTCGGCCGTCCTCCGGATCTACAGTCCTCTCCTGAGGAGTACGTTCAAGATCTCCAAGCCCGGTTGGAAACGATGCACAGGTTTGCTCGAGAGCGAATTAACATCTCGACGGACAGGATGAAGAAGAGGTACGACGCAAGAGCGACCGAACATAAGTTCCAGGAAAACGACAAGGTTTGGCTGTGGAATCCGAGCCGTCGTAAGGGCATTTCTCCCAAACTGCAATCGCATTGGGAAGGTCCCTACACAGTCCTCAACAGACTGAATGACGTCGTAATACGGATCCGTAAGTCTCCCAATTCCAAACCTAAGATTGTACATTATGATAGGTTAGCTCCATACTATGGCCATAGTAATTAGTGATAGTTATTTTTGTTATGGGTACCCCGTATTTCGTAATGGTTTTATGTTTAATTGTATGATTTATGCATAGTTGCTTGTACATAGATCTTTGTAATTAGTGTAAATGTTTTTGTTATTTGTAAATACTGTAAATATTTGCAAATTTTGTTATTATTGTAAGTTATTTATTTGTTTTGTAGCTTTTTTCGATTATTTCTTTTTGGCTCCCAACCAGGGATTGTACTGCCCGGGACGTGCAGTCCTTGGGAGGGGGCAGTGTTACGAAAAATTCGGCGGTTGCGCCTGTATGTAAGCTTTCCGGCATAGCACTAGGGTTGCCATAAAATAGTGTATGGTAGGGTTGCCAGATTGGCGACTTTATCGCCCATTTCGCGACCAAATTGGCGATATCCCATGGTCCAATCGGGAAGCTTCTAGAATAATTTCCTGTCGAGATATTTCTCGAAACGTGTGGAACTTTAAGAAAAGCTATATAAACCCTTGCGTTTCTGACAGTTAGTTAGAGTTAGAGTTGCGAGTTAATTGTGAAGTTAATTGTGAAGTAGTGTGAGCGTTGTGATTATTGTGAGAATAGCTACGCGAGAGTTTTGTGAACGGAAAGCAATCGAGATAGTGCTTTGCCGTGAAGCTATCTTTACAGTATAGCTTGACAGTGTATTGGTGATTGTTCCACGGTGTTTTATTATAAGTTTAGTGTTGCCGTGAAGCTACCTGTACAGTTACAGCCTGAAGCTGTGTTGCTGATTGTTTCAGCGTATTTATTGTAGATTTTCGACGATTTTAAGGGTAATTTTGGAACTGTGCTGTAAATAGTGATTCCTGTAAATAAATTGTGCTTTTTATTGTTCTGCATCGTGTTTTCATCGGATACTCTCAAATCCACGAACCCGTAAAACGCGACAATATGATAAAAATACGCAACCTATATCAAAGTACTAATTTTAATATTCAATAGCCCCATAACCCTCTGTTTTACTCTATATGTATCCCTTTTCTGTCTTAAAGTAATAACTGCTTTAAATAAATCTCTCTAAACTGCATCATTTCTAAATCAATCCATTATCTTGCATAGGGCTGCTGATGCAGGTACTTATATTAACGCTTTAGTATCGGCATAAATGTTTTAGAACAAGCATCGAAATCGAAACTTTCTTTGAAAATCATAACCTTCTGAATTCTCTACCAGGGCATTTTTTGAATGCATTAAATTCCTGCTTTGTTTGCTGCTTATTTAACATGTCACACTCAGTTCTCTCTTTCATCCATATATATGTCGTAGGATGTAAAAAGTTACAAATGTAATTAAGAAGGGGAAGCAGACTGCGTCCACTGCCACGTGTAATTAGAAATCTCAATCAAATTTTTTTATGTGCTATATATTCCCCTAAGAATTAGTGTCAGTTTGAAATGTTATATTTTCGGGTTTAGATTTAAAAAAGAATTAATCTGTTAAAATAAAAGTTATCTTTTCGACTCTGAATTCGCTACCTAGAAGAAGTGCTTTTCGCTCTTAATAAAGACGATCTGACTCGGATATTTTCTGTTGTGAATTCGACTGATCCAGCCATCTATTCACTTTTAAATGTGTCAATTCCTTTCTTTCCCTTGGTATTCTAACTATCCGCAATGAGTTTAGTTTCAACACCATTGTTTACCTTTTGTGTTCGTTTGCCTCGTCATGCTAAATTATGTCACCCTGCTAAACCAAAAATAGCTTCTTTTTATTTTTCTGGTATATCGCGCTCTCAAAGTTTGTTCTTCAGAATCTTTGCTCAGTTATTTGAAATCGGTAGCCACTAACAGATAATCGGTAGCCATTGATAAAGCATTTAAAAAATTTTCATCTTGCCATCGAAAAAAGACATTCGCTATTATAAATAACGTTAATAACCTTGTCTTCATCATATTTCATCCTCCTCTTAGTTATAAAATCGTACGGATTCTACAGAAGATTAATTTTCCTATCATTTTCTCACTTACCAAAAAAGATCGTTGCATGATTCTTAAAGATTCCATTTCTAACTTTAAGGAAATTCAAAACACATTTCAGTTTGATTTGATACATATCAAATAAATTAAAAGAGCGTTAAATTTCGGGTCAGTAATACGAGTTTTATGTTCAAAAAGGAGAAATGAACAAATCTTCGCTATCCAATCATACATAAAAATATGATCGTAAAAATAGATAAAATTTTTATATAGAGATAAAAATTTTAACTTCGGTTCTGCGAACATTGTCCACAAAGCTTCTTCAGCTGGTAAACTGGATTAATTGTCTTGATGCATTTTACATTCACAAAAAGTTAATTTCTCTAATTAATGATATTAATTCAAATCCAGTCCTTCTTAACACTTTAAGAATTCTGTTATGTTAATTGTTCATGTTTCATTTACTGTTTTCCTTGTCAGATGGTGTTACGTTCGTTTTCGCTTTGCCCCGCCAGTTGCTTTAGATAAAAATTAGGCCGTCGTTCCCCGCCATTTTGCAGAACGTTTTTGCTCCTGAAGAAGAGGGATCTTCCTCTAATCGTTCTCTAAGTCAACAGAGTTTTATTCAAAGTCTACGTCAAAATACGTTTGCTGTTTTTATTAATTTTTAGATGACTAATTTGCTTAAGACTGATCTGTTTTGCTGTATTTAAACGCAGTCAAGTCACAGGCGTCTCATAATATGAACTTTATAATGCATTATTTTATCCAGCATTTGTACAGTGGCTATCTGTTGCCAACTACAGATTGACGTATGAAGATTTGAGTTCCATCTAAGTATAGTGAAGATGTGAGATTTCATTTCATTTTTCTGGTCTTTGTAGTAGATGGATTATAGATGAATTTTCCATAGATTTAGCAAATTAATATTCGTGCATTGCTACAATACTTTTGGGATTTTGTTTCCAACGGAACAAAACCATATATCGCCGGCATTTATCTCAAACCTTTTAATTCTGAAATTTCTCGATTAAATTCAACACATTCTTTTTCCTGAGACTTTTCATTTGATTGAAATTTATGTATCAACAAAATATGTTTTTGTTTATTTTCATATTTATTTTGTTGTATTCTGTTGTTTAATAATAGTGGACTGTATGAAGATTTGCTACATTTCCGGAGATGTAGTTTAATAACTTCAGAGTCGTAATGTTAACCGAACCTCTTTATTGTCTTTAAACATCACGTTGGCTAAGGAACGGCGTCAGAACACGGCAAACCTCTAGTTTCGGAAGCGCAACTCAGAAGAAACTTTGCCTCGTTGAAACTCCAGTAATTCCCAGCACCAATTGAAGTGCCAAGCGCGTGCTTGAAAACACTAGCAAATTTGCGTCTGCGCCGCTCCTCATTTCAACAACAGAAATACAATTTGCATAATAACAAACATACCCCCAGCCTTGAAGTCCCAAGCGGGTTCAAACAATAAATTAAAAATTATCAAGCTGAATAGACCTGAAAAATAAAAATTAAAGTCTCTAACTCAGGAATTAAATGGCAAAGGGCATAGCTTCGCTATTGGTCGCTTTATCTCACCACTGGATGTGCGTAAGTCCACCACTCGAATTCTGTCATCCAGACCAGGATACACTTTAACAATTCTGCCTAGCTTCCAGCGTAGCGGAGGTAAATTCTCGTTCTTAATGAGAACCATATTACCAATCTTCAAATCTCGCTGTAGCTTACACCACTTGGGTCTTTGTTGTAACCTCGACAAATACTCACTACTCCATCTCTTCCAGAATTGTTGAAATAGCCTTTGCAAGTTTTTCCATCTGTCACCGTAACTCAGCTTATCTTGAATCAGGTTAGGTTCTGGAAGAGCACTTTAAGCCGCTCCTGTAAGAAAGTGTTCTGGCGTTAAGGCTTCTAGGTCACTGCAATCGTTCGAAGCTGGTACTAATGGCCTAGAATTAAGACAGGATTCAATTTGGGTTATTAAAGTCAAAAATTCCTCATAAGTTAGAATAAGTGTTCCTAAACACCTCTTTAAGTGGTGTTTCATCGACTTAATCCCCGCTTCCCAAAGACCTCCAAAATGAGGTGCAGAGGGCGGATTAAATAACCACTTAATATTCTCTGAAGAAATATACCCCTGAAGGTGTTCATCACGTTGAACAGTTAATAGAACTTTCCTTAGCTCTTTGTTAGCTCCTATAAAGTTCGTTGCACAATCACTATGAATTTCACACGGTTTGCCTCTACGAGCGATAAACCTCTTAAGTGTCGCAAGGAATGATTTTGTTGAAAGATCTCCGACTAATTCTAAATGTATTGCTCTAGTAGTAAAACAAATAAATAAACATATATAACATTTGAAAATTTTAGCTCCTCTACCATTGCGATATTTGACGTTAAATGGTCCTGCAAAATCAATTCCTACACGAGAAAAAGCTCTACTTTGAGTAACTCTTGAAGCAGGCAAATCTGCCATTTGCTGAGTTGCAGTTTGGGCTCTAAATCTACGGCAAATAACACATTGATTTAAACATTTTCTAATAATATCTCTAGCACTCACAATCCGATTCTATGTCCTATGACAGAAATGAATAGTTCAGTACCTGCATGAAGATATGTTTCATGATAGTGCCTAATAATCAAATGCGTAATATTATGACTCTTAGGTAAAATCATAGGATGTTTCTGATCATTTGAAATTCTAGCATTTCTGAGCCTTCCGCCTACACGTATTATCCCTGCGAAATCTAAGAAAGGATTTAACGGCAAAAGCTTGCTCGATGGTTTTAAAGGTTTCCCTGATTTTAAACGGGATAACTCTTCTGGAAATTCAGAATTTTGTACGATCCAAACGATCATAAAAGTAACTTCACGAAGTTCTTCAGTAGACAAATAATCCTTTATACGTTCTGCGGGTAACTTACTACAGTTATTCTTGAATCTTATACACCAAGCTAACACTCTGCATAGCTTTAGCCAGGATGAAAACTCAGAAAATTTACTGGGTTCCTCGAACATTTGAAATTAAACTCTTTTTCATTTCTTTTAACATAATCTCACTCTCTAATTCTACACTTAAATCTTGCTGTACATGAATCATTGGTTGTCTTAACCATTGTGGTCCCTTCATCCCTAATTCGAATTTTAAAAATTCTGATGGAATCAAACCTCTGGTTCCAAAATCTGCAGGATTTTCTTTTCCGGCCACATTGAATTTCCAGCCATTGAATACCTGGAACAGCTTCCTGAATCCTTGCAACTCTGTTTGCCACAAAAGGTGGCCAACGGGGAGGTTCCGACGAAATCCATGCCAATGTAACCCGTGAGTCTGTCCACGCGTAAATATTGTTAATTGGTAGTTCTATGCATGATACCACTACATGCAAAACGTTTGTTAAAAGTAACGCAGCACATAGCTCTAATCTAGGAAGAGACTGGGTTTTCAAGGGAGCAACTCTAGTTTTCGATGTTAAAAGGCTAACCTTGACTGAAGAATCAGCGCTGATTATTCTGAGGTAAATGATTGCACAATAAGCTTTCTCTGAGGCGTCACAAAAAGCATGAATTTCTATAATTACTGCCTTTGGACTTAAGACATACCTCGGAATTTGTAAACTTGATAGTAAGGGTAATTCTAAGTAAAACTGCTTCCACTTCCTATTTATTCTCTTGTCGACGACTTCATCCCAACCAAGTTTTAAGCGCCACAACTCTTGTAATAATATTTTCGCATATATTATAGTAGGCGCTAACCATCCCAATGGATCAAAGATTTTGGCCACCTCTGCTAAAATGCTTCTCTTGATGAACTCCTTATCATTTATGCACTCTGAGAAATGGAATGTATCACGAGAGGGGTTCCAATAAATACCCAATACCTTCACATTTTTATCACTGGTTATTTCCAGAGAAGTACTAGGTTCTCTTAACGACTCAGGAATCTTTTCTAAAATAATTGAACTGTTCGAAATCCACTTCCTTAAGCGGAATCCACCTCCTTCCATCATTTCAGTCAACTGCTGAACTAAAGCTATCGCTTCCTCTTCACTTTGCGTTCCTGAAAGTAAGTCATCTACATAAAAGTCGCGAAGGGCAACCTTCGATGCCAAAGGAAATCTAGCTTGTTCGTCTAATGCAAGTTGTTTCATTACTCTAGTAGACAAATATGGCGCACTGGTAGTTCCATACGTCACTGTTACCAATCTAAAAGTACTCAAAGACTCACTAGGACTATTTCTCCATACTATTCGTTGCCAATTTGTATCTTCTGGGTGAACTCGTATTTGTCTGAACATCTTTTCCACATCGGCGCATACCGCGACTTTGTAAGTTCTGAATCGTAGAAGAATTGGAAACAGCTCCTGCTGAACTCTCGGCCCAACCATCAAAAGGTCATTTAATGAAAGTCCAGAGGTTGTTCTAGCTGAAGCATCGAAGACAACTCTCAACTTAGTAGTACTACTTGATTCCTTCAACACGGCATGATGAGGCATGTAATACGCAGAATCAATAAAAATCTCTCTCTCAGGCACTCTTTCCATATGTCTTAGCTCAAGGTATTCCCTCATGAAATCCTTATATTGTTCATAAATTTGAGGCCTTTTTAATAATGAATTCTCTAAAGACTTGAACCTACGTATAGCTAACTGTCTCGAATCTCCAAGCTGGGAAGGCGAAGAATGAAAGGGTAATTTCACTACGTATACACCACTTTCGTCTCTTCTAAATGTAGATTTGAAGTGAACCTCACATGCTCTCTCCGACTTAGTAAGCAAATCAAATGTAGGCACAGCATCTAATTTCCAAAAGTTGGACAGCAACTGCTCAGTATCCGCTTGTATATTATTCACATAGATAGTGGGTTTATCCTCTGTTGAAGTATCTACACTACCTGAAATAATCCATCCTAGTTCAGAACGAGAGGCTATTACCTTCTCCACATTTAATCGTTTCTCCCTTCAGAAGCGGTAAAGAAACATCGACGCCTAACAGTATATCAACAGGCCCCCTCTTGTAGAATGTCGGATCCGCCAACATTAAATCATTATATTCCTCTATGCACTGCTTATCTAAAGTAAAATGCGGCAGTTCTCCAATAATTCTATTGATGATAAATACTGGAACTGTAAATGAAACTTTAGCTGGAAAATGCGGGACAAAACTAATTTGAGCAATTCCATTAGTCTTTGTATCCGAAGATCCTAAACATGAAATAAAAACCTTGGCATTTCTTCTCGGTAACCCTAATCTTCTTGCACACACTTCGGTAATCAGGTTTGCTTGACTGCCAGGGTCGATCAATGCTCTACACAACTGGTATTCACCAGATGAATCTAATACTTTAATAGCAGCAGTACATAGCAAAAAACCTCGCCCTGAAAACTAAAGTCTGATACACAAGATTTAATTACTGGACTAGAGTTCGTAAAATTCTCCTCAGACTTTGCCGATTGGGTACTAGATTCCATTATGGGAGAAAATGGCTTAGCAGGCACCGATAACTCTCTTGAACTATTGATAACTCTTTTAAGTGGTTCTGTCTCCTTTTGAACCCTTTCAAAATGCAGCAATGTATGATGATTTTTAAAGCATTTTTTACATTTAAAAATACTTCTACACTCCAAAGCTGTATGATGTGAAACTAAACCATTAAAACACAGATTGTTTTTCTTGACAAAATTAATACGATCCTGAACGTTTAGACTTAAAAACTTGTTACATTTCAATACTGAATGACCAGCTTTACAATAAGTACAGTGCGCTTGAATCTCTGAAGCTAAAGAGGTTAATTTCTCTTTCGTAGGTTGTTTTCTACCCCCTTGTTGTTTACCTGCTTGCAGAGTTCTGGCATGTGACTTTAAGAATTCTAACAGGTCATTAAGGGTTGGTATTTCCTCTCGCTTTAACGTTCGCTCCCACCAACTTCTCGTTGAAGAATCTAATTTAAATGGTACTATAAACATCAAAATAGTGTCAGCGAATTGTTCTACTTTGAAACCCAAAGTCTCAAATGAACATATACATTCCTTCACTTTATCTACGAGAGTCAATAATTGACTAGGATTTTCAGCTTGTAACTTGTTAAACATAAGATTTTCTTTAATAATGATGAAAGTAATTTTCTCTTATTTGAAAATCTTTCACACAGTAAATTCCACGCAATTTCAAAATTCTTATCACAAATAGTTAAAGCCTGAACAATTCT
>KK120167.1:28073-57396 GCA_000611955.2 Stegodyphus mimosarum | reverse complement strand
TCATCACAAACAGAGATATAACACACTATTAAATTATTTATTAAAAACAGCATAACTTGCATCAAAGGTTCAGTATACCTTGGTTCACATCTCAAACTCCTCTACTTACTCATAAACAAAACAGAAGAAGCGCCCTCTATCGGCATTACAGTTAATGTTATGGGGAATTTATCAACAACTAGGCAAAGGTGGGAGCAAGAAATATGGCAATATGGTGGGAAAATGCATAGTATCGTTTTACCAAAAAGTACCATTTTCATCTTAATCTGATCAATTTTATATGTCCAAAATTTTGAAATAATATTTTAAATTTCATATTTGATTTTAATGTATGTTCTGCATAAAAAGTTTTTGAACTGAAACTGTAATTTTCATTTATTAAAAACTATCTTTTGTAAGATATTTAAACTGTACAGAAAGAGTTTTTCCCCTTGGAATTATGTTTTATGATTCTGAATATGAGCCTTTTTTACTTGATAGCCCCCATACCCTGTTAGTATTGTGTTCAATTTAGTGTTAAAAGGTAAATCATTTGCCAGATACTCGTGTAAATTTAGTACCAATTTTTGACAGAATAATGTCATTTGCAATTTTCAGTACATTTGGATTTTCAGAGAAATTTTTTTAAGTAAGTCAATTTAAATGTTGATTAAAATTTGATTTTAACTTTTCAATAAATTTATAGTAGCATTTAACATTTAAAAATTTTGTGAATAAATGATGTATTATATTTTTTTGTGAATGTTGAGCTGATAAAATGTTTAGTAATGATAAAATTTTCTTGTGGATATTGAGATTTGTAAAGCTTCCTATGAAAATTTCCATATATTCATAAGTACTGAAAACTATTGTTTTTATGTTTAATTTTTTTTTTTAATTTATGAAGGGGAGAGAAACTATTTCTTATAAACTTTTCATTCTTTAATTTTGTGAAGTTCATTGTTTTTAGAAATCCAACAAAGAGATTTTATCAAACCACTGTTTACACTTCTAAGTCTGGTCCAAGGCAAATGTTGTCTGCACCATGCTAAATGCACTCTCTTATGTACAGTAGTGAGTGAGATGCAAGCAGTGGGTCTTCTGACGTACAGCCTGATCTCATGAAGCCTTTGGTCAACTATAGATGGTTAAACACAGGTTCCAATGGCAGCATACAGCACGCATGAGAGCTGCGATGTAGCAGCAGTTCTGTTTCACTGCGCTGAAAGTGCTATATAACAATTCTCATTCGGCGTTACTGATCTTGGTCAACCTCTTGACATGGACCCAATGTCCTGAAACTGCTTCCATAAATTGTAGACAGCACTGGGCATTACTTTGAGCTCTGTAGCCACTTGCACTTGTGATTGACCTGCCTACAATCTGCTCCATCTCATTTTGACTTCCATATGTTTGTGTCTAGTCATTTTACCTGATACCTCATAAAATTTATCCAACCTCTTGCAAGAAACATGGCGAATGTAGTAAAGGAGTACAGGTACACAAATCGCCCAAAACTCTTCATGTGCTCATATCCACAGTCACAGCTCTGCAGGCATGCACGTGTATGCTTATGTATTCAACTTTTTATGAACTTATGACCATAAGACTATAACATTTGCATAATTCTTTGTCAGCATATTTAGTTCAATATTTTTCATAAAAATAGACATAATTTGCCATTTCTCTTAAATTTGCATGTGAGTGTACATATGTGTTGCCAATCATTTTAAATATTTAATATCAACTTTAGTTAAAGTAATTTTTTGACATACGTTACAAAAGTGCTCTAAAGGTAACAGCCTGATTTTTGTTCGTTTTAATAATTTCTTTTCAAAAAAAAATTACAAACTTTGTTTATTATCTAGATTAATGCAAAACAAAACAAAGTGTGCTGTATTAAATTGGGTTTCTGTTTTACTCAAGATATGAAGTGAATGTTGAAGCAAATCTTATTATTTCAGTTTAATTCATATCTTTTTGTGATAACTTTCTATTATACTATTTTATTAATAATTGTCAGGAAATCCTAAGCATAAAAATTTATGTGCTTTTTTTTATTCTGTTGAATATGCTTATAGAGGTCCCATTAATATTTGAATGCAACAGTAAAAAATGTTTTACTATAAGTGAGCAGTGTGTACTGTGAGGGTACTTTTTTGTTGAAATGACCACCATGCTTACCCACCTGAATTGGCAAGTTTAATATTGCAATCTTTAGCATGCAAATTTCACATGGTGTTAAAAGCTTATGTGGAAGCTGCCTTATAATAAGGAAGTAACCATATTGTTTTGTTAATTATTGTGTGAATTTATAATTTTAAAATATGTTGTTAACCCCTTAACTGCCGCGGTAAACGCACAAGATTCACTCCCCAGTGCCACCGTTTTTTATACAGGCGCGCGTAGTTATGCGATGTATTATGGGAGAAATAACTGCAAGTTTTATTGTCTAAAACCTATTTACTTTATTAAGAAAATTATTACTGTATTAAGAAAAAATGAAAATACAAAATTTAATGTTTAGAGTAACAGTATAATGAAAAAGATGAAAGTATAATAAAATGATGTTTGTGTAATAAAAAAACTTCCCCAAAAAATGGAGTTTCGCCCTTTCAAAGGGGAATATTTATTTTTAAACCAGGTATCAGGTTTCAGTGTTATACCTTGCAAAATCAGTATACCTAATTGGAAAGCGTGGAGGCAGCATAGGCCTAGTTTTTCATATCAAGTCATACCTAAGTCGATCATCTTTCGAAAAATAGTCACAATTCTCTTCATCTGACGTAATATCATATTCTGAGATGTCCGATCCTGAAGATGACGGAAAGTAATCATCTACTTCACTGTCGTACATATTCGTAAAAAAGCACCTATTACAAACAGTAAACGAAAACGGAAGACACACAATAAAAAATACGTTTTACTCAAACAGAAACATGACTAATAACTGGGCAGTCATTACTCGCACCGTTCCAGAACCATCCCCTTCTCCAGGTCTTCCCCCCTTCTCTGAAATAGTGTCCTCCTTTGCATACTCTGTCAAGGTCATTGTGATGTTGCATTCCAAAACTTTACGATTAATTTTACTGGTAGCAGCGCAAAGCAAATGATAGCATTTCGGAAGGGCGTATATATACGCCCGGGGCAGTTAACGCATCGGCTGAGCAAGGCGTATATATACGCCCGCGGCAGTTAAGGCGTTAATTATAGAATATTTGAAATATTTAACAAGTATTCTATAAAGTATTATTATTATTAAATTTCCAGTGATTTTTTTTTTTTTAAAATGATTGTGGCAGTGTTTTCCCAATGCAAAACCTTTTGTGTTATATCACCTTCATTTGTTATCACTTCTCTACATTTCTTCACAAAATTCCATTAATTCACATTGCATTTCATTAATTGGAAATTTTTGCTGCTTGTTTGCGATATCTAAAAACCTTAAAATTCATTATCATCATGAAATATGCTAACTGATCATAAATTATACCAAGCATTAAAAAATATGTGTAGATATATCCTTTCATAACCTTGCAGCTGATATTATGTTCAAATATTTAAAAAATTCTTGGATGATTTTGCCATTGTTCAGAAAGTTTAGCACAGATTTAAAAAAAAAAAAAAAAAAACACTTTTATATCTGTATTTTAGCGTGCACGTCATTCTGTTATCCAGTGTGTGAATAATGGATGTACAGTTTGGAGGAAAGAATAAGACATTGTCTTCTACTAAAACTTCAAGTGCAATTTGAGTCAGTTATTTATAATCAGGACAATTTTTGCATCATCTGATAAAACCCATCTGATTTCAAATGTTGCCAAGCCTTGGTATAAAATCATTTTCAAACCATTAACTCATTAATATTTCTGTCATCCATGCTTTTTTACTTGAATAATAGATGATGGGGAAAATCTTTCATCTATTTTTTCTTCCCCTGGGTACAAACAGTTTATATTTTTGTGTTTCTTGTAGCATTTGCACATGCCAAAGTTGTTAGTTTCAATTTGAATCTTAAACACCAGCTAGAGTTTTTTAGGTGAGCAAGATATTTTGGGTACATACTGCGAGAAAAGACTGCTTTGTCAAAGTTTGTTTTGGAGATAAATTTTCTGTATTAACAAGTTTGATAAATTCATCCGCTAGTTGTCCACCTGCTTCAGTACTAGCCGAAAATTTTTTGCTTGAAATTTTTAACTACCTTAAATTATGGCAGTTCTGAAATTTGGTTAATCATTATTTTCAAATATGTGCAGTCAGGTTTTAAGCTCATTTTCTTTAGAAATATCTTGGCTTGAGCTTTTAGCATTGACCTATCAATGTACATTGCACAAAAAAAAAGGGGGGAGGGGACAGTTCTGTATCTCCTGTTCTACTGGGCGAATTGACAAAATTCAGCTTGCATTTTTCATGCTTCAAAAGCAGCGCGCCTTAGGATATGTATTAGATTTATATACAGCATTGTTCTAATAAGGTATTTTGACACAAAATCAGACTTTCTGAAATGACATGGCAATTTTTTCCGTATTCCGATTCTACGACTCAAATTATGCCAAACTGCCAAGTTTTGTAAAAATCGCATGAGTAGTTTTTAAAAACTTAGCTCTGAAAGTTTTAGCTAGTCAATGTTAATTGAATTTGGTATATATTTATAATTCTCTCCTTTTTTTTTATTAAACTTACTTGATTCTTCCTTTCACATTTCAAAATTTAGGTTCATTCCAAGTAAAATTCATCCATTTTTAAAAATTATTTTTTTTTAATTTGTATTTTAAAATTCTTTTTATAAATATTGAATACTTAAAAAAATATGAATTATAATCTATAAAATTTTTACCATCATCTTAAAGTAGATGTATTTCTAAGCATACTTGCAAAAAACTAGTTTCAAAATTTCCAGAGTGTATGTGAATTTATATATTGGCACGTTTTGAAATTTGGCATATTTGTTGAAAGCTATAATAACATCAAATGTGGCTTAGGCACTTTGTTAAAATGATTTGAAAGTAGAAACGATGTGACTTTTTTCCGCTCATGCACAGTGTAAAAAGGGAAATAGTTTGCCAAGTGATTCTTGTCACAAACTGAAAAAAATGCACGAAGATGAATTTTTAAATTTCTCTATAAATTTCTCACCAAAATTTAATATTTGTGCATAATTTGAGTCATAGAATCAAAATATGGGAACAAAATTTGAAAAACGCAGTTTGAATTTCATCAATCGATCCAGTAGAACGAGAGATACAGAACTGTTTCCCCCGTTTTTGTTTTCTTTTCCCCTCGTGCTGTATATTATCACTGTAGCACTGTTTCACTCATTCAATTGTGACTGAGCTGTCAAAATGCACAAAAAATTAAAAAAGTTTCTTATTTTTTGAAAAAGTATCTCATATACTGTTAATTGTATACTATTTGATTACCACTGAAATCTGCTTACTCTTTGCATATCTTGCTGGAACTCCAGAATTAAAAACTGTTTTTCACATAATTGAAAATTCAAACTTTAAGATAAAATACACTTTTGCTATGACAATTAACTGAAGTTCTTTGGAATGTAATTCTTTCTCCCCCCCCCAACTGCTCTGTCATCAAAACTAGTACGAGCAACATCTTCTCAAAACAAATATGTCTTAGGATTTCTCTTATCAGTTAGGTCAAGTAGAAATATCCCCCACACACACCAAAGCACTCAAAGGTTGAAAATATGGTCATTACCAGCATCAGTTAATGTATAATCATTGGCCACGAGGTGAAAGTAACGTTTAGGAATTTTAGTGAATTGAGAGAAAAATTGCTTTTACAACATACTTTTTTTTTTTAAATGAAAAAAGGAATTAAAAAAAAATCCTTTCTGCTATTTGTCTAGAGTCTGAATATTAGATCATTCTGAATATTGAATGTCTGAATTTCAGACTTTGTACTATATATTATTGAATTTAAAGTTAACTGCTAAAATTAGGTACTTCTTATTTTTTAATACATTTTGTTTACAAAGCTTAATCTTTTTTCATTAAAAGTTATTTTCTTTTCAGTTTGAGTGGAACATTTCCATTCAATGAAGAAGAAGATATCAATGATCAGATACAGAATGCAGCCTTTATGTACCCACCAAATCCATGGAAAGAAATCTCACCTGAAGGTAAAATGTAGCTAAATATATCCCCCCCCCCACAAGTTCAGCATCTCCATAATTTGAAAATCACCACCATACAAGTTTTATTTTAATAAGTACAAGAGATACTTTAAGCATTTCTGTAATCTGAAATTCATGCATATAAGTCTTTTTTTTTTTTAATAAATACAAGAGAAACGCTTATTGGATTGCCTTGGAAAACAAAATCCCTTTTATTTGAAATTGGTGCCAATCTCAGATTGAATTCTGCTGAATAATTTTAAAGAGGCTTTTGTTGCATGTGTTTATTATTTCATTTTAATATTATATTAAAATGAATTAAGATATTAAATATTATGATATTAAAATAAATTTATGATATTAAATTTAATTATTATTTATGATATTAAAATAATTTTAAAGAGGCTTTTGTTGCATGTGTTTATTATTTCATTTTAATATCATTTATCACATATACCAAACTATCCTTTGATAGTTGTAAATGCCATATTATCTTTCATATATTTTATTCTGGTTTTAAAGAAAGCTAAGAATAATTGTCGTATATCCATTTGACTTGCTTCTAACTGTAGTCTTTAGCATAAACAGTATTAATGTCTTATATTAACCATAATGATATTTTTACCTCCTTGTCCAAAGTAAAGGAAGTATTGTAATTGCGAAAAATTATGGTATTGTATTTCAATGAAAATATCCATTTTGATGGCTCTTAATTCCATTTGAATGATGTTTTTGCATTATATCTGTATATCGTTACATTATATCTGTATATTGTATCTCCTGTATCACATATCTTAATTCCATATGAACGATGTTTTTGCATTATATCTGTATGTATGGACAGAATAAAGGACTCTCCCCAAATGGATTGTGAAATGGATTTAAAATTGATTCAGAAGAGATTTTTTTCATTACATCTGTACGTACGTATCTCGCATAACTAAAAAATGAGCAGAATTTTTTCTTTAATATGTTGTATGGTCTGTCAGCTCGGACAGATGTGCATACATCTTGATTTCATAGACTTTTGAAGTGTTGATCAAGTCTTGTGGAATTTGATACCACTCTTCTAAAAGTGCCTTGTTAGCTCCTGGAGGGTCCAGGGAAGAATTTGGTTTGCTGAAACTCGGTGCCTTAAGACACTTGGTCATTTGGATTCATGTCGAGGGGAGTAAGGCGGCCAGTCCATTTGAGTGATGTCTTCTGTTTGCAAGTATTCTGACACCACATATGGTCGATGGAGCTGAGCATTGTCATCCATTAGCAAAAATTCTATGTCAACAGCACCCTTAAACAGTCTAGCTTGGGGTACCAATAACTCATCAACATAGCTTCAAGTGAAAACAGAACTTTCTTGAAAGATATGCAGCTCAGTGTGATCATGGCCTCCCCAAACCATTAAACTGTGGTTATAGAAATGGGATATTTCATGGAGAAGGGAAGGCAAGTTGTGTGTTCCCTCCTCTTTCAAGATCAAAACACATGTAGAATAACATTTCAAGCTATATCTGATTCACAAGTAAATAATACTTGATTCCAGTGCTCTTGACTTCATTGAATATGATGACGGCACCAGTTTAAATGGTCCCCCTGGAAGTTGGAGTGAGTGGGAAACAAACTATTGTTTTTTTCACATACAGTCCAACATTGTTAAGCCTTCGTGCAACACTAGAATGACTAATCGAGTTGCTGTGACAGGAAGAAGGTCTCAAACCAAATCTCTTATGGTCGCTTTGTGGTTTCTTCAAGCTGACGATGACAGAAAATGTTCTTCTGATGCAGTTGTTGCTCTTGGTCACCCTTACCCAGGCTGTCTTGTCAACTGATCCAGAGCTTAAAAAGTGGCTCCAAATTCGTAATATGACACTTTGAAGGATATTCAAATCTTTGGCCACCTCCATTTGTGTTTGCCGTCCCTCGGTTCTTTTGAATACTGATCACTCAGAAACCACATTCACTGTAAACAACACTACAGAATGGAATTCCAACATATGTCAATTGCTCACCAGATTGTCAATCACCGAATTTGCGTATTTCTGACACTAACATATGCACAAAAATGCAATTTTATGTTCAATTGTATTTAATTAACATAAATAATTATAGTATTGGGTATTGGTTGCGACATTAACTTAGCTAGCATATTTTTTCTCTTGTACTTTAATTTTGATGACCAGTATGTAATTGCAGTGTAAACATGTACTTTTAAATTAGCTCTTAAAAATAATTTTAAATCATAAAAGATGTTCAGGTGACATTTTAAAAATATTATGCATGAAATAATAATGTTTTCATAGAATATTTGTAATGCTTTTTGATGTGAAATTTAATTTTTTATTTTTCGTATAGCTATTGATTTGATTAGCAATCTCTTGCAAGTAAAGACTAGGAAGAGATTTACAGTTGATAAATCTTTATCGCATTCGTGGCTACAAGTAAGTCAATTAAAAGTTATAATTTGTTATGCATATACTCATGGACAAAAAAATTAGTGCACCAAGAAATAATCGCGGGATCGTAACGAAACTTGCAATGTAGGTACATGTCGGGGAGATATGCAAATGATTAGAAATGCTGTGTGATTGCGCATTATGTATAGCCGGTAGAGGGTGTTGAACGTCATATCTGTGGAGTATAAAACAGGTAACCAAAGCTTGTTTGAGTGTGCTCAATCATTTATAAAGGAAGAGCTGAGGTAGACATCCCATTATACCGTGTTAAAAGACAATATGAACAGTTGTCACAGTTTGAGAGGGGGAGAATCGTCGGGTTGATCGAAGCTGGGTGGTCAGCTAGGCGAGTAGCTTGTCAATTAGGCTGCTCTGATTGTGTTGTGAGGAGGTGTTGGAACCAGTGGACCCGAGAGATGTCGTACACGAAGACCAGGCTCAGGACGCCCTCAACAGACCTCAACATTGTAAGAAATGCACGCGTACAGCCAACTGCTTCATCAGCCGACATCCAGGCACAGGTAGCTCCTTCACTAGGGGCCCCTGTGTCTTCTCGAACCATACAAAGGCGCCTAGCTGAAGGACAGTTGGTATCGCGGCACCCATTATGTGTGCTGCTCTTGATGCCCACCCATCGACGCCTTCGTTTGGAGTGGTGTCGAGCATGAGGAAACTGGACTGCAGCGGAATGGAACCCGGTCGTCTTTAGCGATGAATCCAGATTCAATCTCGGCAGTGATGACAATCGTGTTCGTGTGTGGACAGCCCGTGGTGAATGCCTCAGTCTTGCCTTTGCTGTACAGCGACACATCGCTCCCACAGCTGGTGTGATGGTATGGGGTACCATTGCTTACAATATACGGTCACCCCTAGTATTGTTCTGTGGCACCATGACAGCCCAGTGATATGTTCATGAAATCCTGCAACCACATGTGTTGCCACTTATGCAACGGCTCCCAGGAGTCATTTTTCAACAAGACAATGCCCGGCCTCATATGGCAAGGGTGTCACAAGACTGTCTCCGCACTGTTACTACCCTTCCTTGGCCTGCCCGATCTCCAGATTTGTCTCCAATCGAGCATATCTGGGATCAGTTGGAACAACGAGTTGGGCATCCCACGAGTTTGAACGAACTAGAGGCAAGGTTACAGCAAATATGGAACGAAATGTCTCAAGACATCATACAGAACTTGTATGACTCAATGCCCGATCGTATCGCATCGTGCATTCGTGGTAGAGGGGGTTAAATGGAGTATTAATTCCTCCATTCTTTTGCCCTTTTCTCTGAAATAAATTATCCTTTTTCTTTGATTTTCTTATCCTTTACTTATATCAAAGTAGTCATAACGTATGTAAAATTTCGTTTCATTTTGACGACTCCTTGGTGCACCAATTTTTTTGTTCACGAGTGTATTTTATATATTGTACTTGGCAAAAACTGAGTAAATGCCATATTGAAACTGAAAGTTTAAGAAATTTTGTAATCAATAAAATGTATAAAATTTGCTAAAATTTCTTAACACCTGCTTGGACAAATTCATAGTAGTGCAGGTATTTGTAAATATTGTAAAATTTTTTCCCTTATGTATCAGTAAAAAAAAGAAAGGACTGTGAATACTTTAGAAATCTTTGTAACAGTATCCCATCATATAAAGCTACTTACACTTTTGTGCAAATTGGTCTAAGATAAATAAACCTTCATAAGTGTGCTTCAGCATAATTGCACCTGCATGGAGTGGACCGAAAAAACACCTTTTTTAAAAAAGTTCCTACTATCTACTACTACAACCCCAGAAAAGTTGCCTCTTGTATACCTAAGCACAATGCAAAAAAATCAATCAATTAAAAGTATATTTTCTCATGCAGAATTTAAAAAAAGATGAAATTTTTATGTGTTTCATCAATTTTTTATAGTTACTAAACTCATTATGATCAAAAATCTATAGCCTCCAGTGTGAAGTTTGGGACATGAGAAACACACACACAGAAATATAACACTTGTAATTTAAAATTATTCCTTACTCACTCAAAAAACACAATTTTTTTACTGTAAAAACAACAGTATTTTGTAACTTTCATTGCAAGCCTTTTTAAACGATGACTATAATTATCAAATATTATGTAGAGCTCGGGGGGGGGATGCTTACATGAGTGGTTTGATCTTAAGACTGCTTCTTGGAGTCTATTCAAGCAACTGTTGCAGTTGCATTATCTGTCCTTCAAGATTATGGTGTTATAACTGATCCAGACAATTCTCATGACAAAATAAAATAAGAAGAGTAAAAACTTGTAACAGAAATGATGTACAGGATCAATCTATTAAGGAAACACTATATGGTCTGAATTTTAAGGGGAGAAAAACAATTTGATGGTAAATAAAAAATTAATTCAAAGCATTTTATAATTTATTATAAAGCAATAACTGAAAAAGAGGATAATTGTCCCCTCATACAAGAATTAGAATATATTAGCCATGTTTCTTCCTGTACAGGACTTGCCAAAGATATAGCTTCTACTGTAATTTCCCACTCAACTGACTACATGTAAGATTTCCCTTGAAGAACTTAATGTGATAGGACACGATGGAACTGCATTTAATATTGGTTTGAAAAAATGGTTTTATAAACCAGCTTGTTTTCCACATTGGGAAACCATTGCAGTGGTATATGTGTCCTACACTTTACTGAACTAACTGGTTTATATGCCTAGCTGGTTCAAAATCAAAATTGGCAAAAATTTCACAGATGGTCCAAAGATAGTTTTTAAAGTTATCAGAACATTGTGACACCTAACTCAAAATTTAATGGAGGTCATCAACCCACTAACTCAATGAAATGCTTTCTTTACTCATCCTGAAAATTTGACTTTTGCAATGACTGTGGATGAAAGAAGACACATCAGAAAACTAGGCTGCATTATTTGTTAAAAGCTCAGTACGTCTATTTGAAACTTCACCATCCCAAAATTCAACTTTGAAACAACAAAGTACATCAGCATAATTTAGTAGGATAATTGCAGTATCTATCTATCTACCTTCATTATTAAGAAATATTGTGGATGAAGACATAAAAAATCTGTTAAAGACTGGCACATCATTGCAACTAGATTTTCCAAGCTTCCCTTGTCACACCCAAGCTATAGAATGGTGTTGAAATTTGTGGTGGCACTGATGCAAGAGGTGGCTTTATTAGGATGACCCTTCTAGCCAGATGTGTTATGCCAGAATTTTTCTAAAAAAACTAACTCTTAAGTGCACTGTTTTGGATGAGAAAATTGAATAAAAATAATTTAAAATATCAGAAGTTACCAAATATTGATATTTTTTATAAAAAATAATTTTTGTGTTTCTCATGCTTCAAACTTCCCATTAGGAACCATTGTATTTCGATATTAGTGTGTTTAGTAATTGTAAGAAATTGAAGAAAAAAGCAAAATTTTGCTATTTTTCAAAAGTTTGAGTATGATGCGCCTGTGAAAGATATATTTTTATATGAAATTTTCTTCTTCATTTTGCCTAGCTAGTCGACAGACATCTTATCTAGGGTATAGCAGTAGAAAAATTAAAAAAGAAATAAATTCCACCCCATCCTAACCTGCACTTTTGTGAACAGATCGGTTCTGAATTTTAAGAAGGTAACCTTCTTAAGAATGAGCAACTTTATGCTTACACTTTAACCTCTGTTTGTTTTGCTAATCATAAAAGCAGACTGAAATTTTAAAATGTCTAGCAGTGTTTTGTCATAAAGGTGTTCAACTTTCATAAAGCTTTCTCTCTTTAAGTTTGAAATTGATCTTGATAAGGGTGTAAATGCTATTATATTAGCACATTCTTCTGAAGTTTCCTGTCTTGGCAAGCATCTTTCTGATGTATGTATGAATAGTCTTAGTTACATTTTAAAATATGAACTTCTGTAAAATTAGGAGTAGAGTCTTTCAAAATTAATATTTATGTTTTTAACATATTTGTTTATGAAGAATCACATACATAAAAATGTACCCCCATGTAATGAGAAAATGCATATTTTTAAATGCCTTGATTGGATACTTTGGGATTAAGTGATTCAAATTTCAGATTAAATTGAATATTTATACAGTCTTATTACAGATGATTCATTGGGATGATTTAATTTTTGTATACAAAATGATATTAATTTAATTTAGTTAAATATATGAACTGTGTTTTTAAAAATGATTGCACAATTAAATAGTTTCATGTTAAATATGTTCATTATTATTACTTAGTGTTCAGTTTGTGTACCAGAGTCAACCTACTTTCCCTTAATTTGAAAATATAACTTTGACAAATATTTTCAGCACTAGTTTTATATTTTACTGATTCCTCTGTGATTTTCAGTAGAATGAGGACAGTTTTCTTTATGGAACTTACTTTATAGAACAGAGAGACCATAAAGTTTCAAAATATATGTACTTTTACTGAAACATATTGTTGCTTTTTATATCCTCCTGGTTTGAAAAGATTTCTATGAGGCCCATGAATTCATCACAGCTAAGAAAATGTGTCTCTTGTTCTCACAGCTGCAGCTTACCTATCCCAGTTATTAGGCAGCTTATAAATGGCAGTTCATCCCAGTTATTAGGCAGCTTATAAATGGCAGTTCATCTCCAGTTTTCATGGAGAATACCCTAGATATGTGATAGCTTCCAAGAGTCTCCTATCCCCTTCTACCTCTATTAGCAACTTCATGAAAAGACTTTCCTTATGAAAGGAATCTAAATGAAAAGGAAAAAGAAATTTACCTCTTTAATATAATTTTCCTTTTCATTTTTGGCATTTTTTTGCATCTATCATGCAGTTTGCCACTGTACTTCTGTTTTTTTTTTTTGTTTTTGCATATGTGGTTTGTTCCCGATTGAATATGAGATGACTTTTAAGCGTATTTTAATTTATTCCACTTGTTACTTGCAAGCATACAATTGGATTAGGTTTTGAAATAATTTGGCTTTTTATTTATTCATTTGAGTTTGTGTGCCTGCATGTGCATATATATGTATATATATATATATATATATAAATTTTAAAATCTGAAAGAAAATAACATAATTGGCAATAGCGCTTTTAATTCTCAGTTTTTTTGCCTACTTCCCCCTTCAAAGAATCTGTACTTTGCCAGGAGACTGTTTCAGTGACTCAGTATTGTTGCTTCATCATTCAGACCTCATGCATTCAAAATTCATGAGCAAATAAAATAGCAAGACAAAAGCAGTCACTATGTGGATGTTCATTTTAAAATTTAGTGAAGTTTGCTCTATGAATGTCTTGAGGATCGGGAAAATTACTTGAATACTTAAAAAAATTTTCAACACTTTAAGCAAGTCTAAGGGGTTAGGCAAGTATATGTATATAGTATGAAGAACTGTTTAGTATGTTATATAGGAAAAGTCATCTTTGCTTGTGCCTATGTATCTTTATCAATGAATTCATTTGTACTGCATATTAACTGCATCTCGAGTTTATTTCTATTGACTGATTATTCTGTATTTTATTATTTTCTAATATTTGTGTTCCAGTTTTTTCCCCTATGCAAAATAATTTTAAAAAATAGAATAACTAAAATAAATGAATTATGTAAAATCTGGAAAATAATTTCTTTGAATAGTTCTTTTATAAGTCTTCCCAGCTGGGAACATCAGAAAATGGACAGTTCTTTAAATCTCTGAATAGATATGTATATACAATTTTTTTTTAATTCTTTGAAGGACTATCAGACATGGTGTGATCTCCGAAGATTAGAATCAGAAGTTGGACAAAGGTATTTGACTCATCAATCAGATGATGCTCGGTGGGAAGCATACAGGAAATTGCATAATCTTGAAGCCCCACCTCCGGTGCCTCAGGATGCTGAAGAAAATCTAATGACTTTTGATACCCCCTTAGAACCATCTAGAAATAGTTCTGGAATTTTCGGTCGAGTTAGACTGTAAATATCTAATTCTACGGTGTTGATACATTCCATTGGCTTCCAGTTTTTAAGCTGAAATATATTGCATTTCTTGTATTAATATTTTGAAAATATGCAGCTTTAGGTTATAGTTTACATTTGTTGAAAATCATTTACATATGTTGAAAAATTCTGCATTACCTTTTTAATTAAATCATCTCATTGTTTTTTTTTTAACATCATTCCAAAAAAGCTTGTGCCAAAATTTAGAAGTATAACATTTCATATCTTGAACTTTTACGTAATCTTTTTTGTGTAACTTAAACAAATATCATCATTTATGAATTTGCCTTATGTGATTTTAATATAGAAGCTTTAACTTTTTAGAAAAATTAAAAAATGGCTATTGAATTGTTAAACAAATGTATTTTACCTATATTTACAATGATATTACATTGCTGTTTACTCAGAAATATTTTGTATCTGAAAATAATAAAAATATTTATTGTTTTTAACATATTTTCATTTACTGAAGCAACAAAAATTAAAGTTTCATAGAAGTGGGTGCATAAAAACTGACGAAAGTTTCGTTAAAGGATGGGCTAATAAAACAAGATAATTCCAACTTTATTAACATTGTTTCAACCTAAAATGCATACAATTAATGCTGAATTTTTCCCAGTTGAATTTTTTCAATTTAGCTTTAGCATTTTGTAAAAATTAAAAGTTTTAAAAAAATATCTGGTTTTTCAAAGCTTCTAGCCCATATGAGCTGAACTATGAGATGCCAAGGGTGGCATACAGAATTTTATATTTATTAACATTACAATATAATGTTACTACCTCTACATCTAATAAATTTACATTGACTTTTCAGTGAAAAAAAACATTAGGTTAAAAACAAATTTGAATATAATTAAAAAACTATTTTTTTTACTGCGATATGTTTTTAAATCCAGTAATGCATCTCTGATTAGCTGAATAGGTGTAATGATGAGTGCGATATGTTTTCAGAAAGTTTTGTTTTTACTTAATTTTTATATGAAGAGTGACTTACTGACAATAGTACATACTTCTGGAAAGCTGTGTGAGGAACAGAATGTATTCTTGAAGCACTAATTTTTTTCATATGTACAACTTATAAAAGTCCACTTAAATTACTTTTTTCTTTTTCCTTAACTGCATATATGGTTGCTACAGTGTGCATTTCATCTACATATGCAGGCAAGTTTGATGTCAGTTGAGATTGGATTAGCAACTATGAAATGCACTGTGCATTTTAGAAATGATGAAATCTACTCCCAAACTATGTAGGTAATTTTTTAAGCAAGGTTCACTTATGAATACTGCTTGAAATTTCACATTTGTCCAGGCTTCCAGTAATCTTTGCATAGAATTAAGTTTTTATTTGTATTCATGGTATTGGTCTGTTTGCTTTGAAGTGCGAGGTTATAACATTTAAGAAAATGGAGCATTCAAGTGACTGTGATAGGGTCAGTTATTTAGTTCTTAACAGTGAGGAACATGAAAGCTGTGGATGATCATCGCCAGATATATGAAGTAAAGAGTGAAACTGGATGAGATTGTTTGAGAAAGATAGAGAAAGTATCCATGACAAATTGTGCTCTGATCTGCCATGTTTAAATCATTGACAGTCTAGTGCAGGAATTGACTTATGACCCAAATTCATGCAAACAGGAGATTTAACCCCTTAACTGCCGCGGGCGTATATACGCCTTGCTCAACCGATGCATTAACTGCCCGAGCGTATATATACGCCCTTCCAAAATGCTATCATCTGCTTTGCGCTGCTACCAGTAAAATTAATCGCAAAGTTATGGAATGCAACATCACAATGACCTTGACAGAGTATGCAAAGGAGGATGCTATATCAGAGAAGGGGGAAGACCTGGAGAAGGGGATGTTTCTGGAACAGCACAAGTAATGACTGCCCAGTTATTAGTCATGTTTCTGTTTGAGTAAAACATGTTTTTTATTGCGTGTCTTCCGTTTTCGTTTACTGTTTGAAATAAGTGCTTTTTTACGAATATGTACGAACAGTGAAATACATGATTACTTTCAGTCATCTTCTAGGTATACTGACTTTGCAAGGTATAACACTGAAACCTGATACTTGGTTTAAAAATAGCTTGATCGAAAGTCCATTTTTTTACTACACAACCATCATTTTTATTATACTTTCATCTTTTTCATTATACTGTTACTCTAAACATTAAATTTTGTATTTTCATTTTTTTCTTAAGTAAATAGGTTTTAGACAACAAAACTTGCACTTATTTTCCCCCTAATACATCACATAACTACACGCACCTGTGTAAAAAAACGGTGGCACTGGGGAGTGAGTCTTGTGCGTTTTCCGCAGCAATTAAGGGGTTAAGCAAATTTCATGGAAAAATGGAAACCACTGATGGAGAGAAAAAATGGCTTGACTGGTTATAATCAAAGACTGCTGAGTTCTGTGAATAAGGTATCTTAACTCTTTCATGATCAAATTGCCTGAGGCAGCCTTTTATTCAAATGGCTATGCTTTATTTCTACTCTTCCCTTAAAAGTGCAGTTTCCCCAAATGTATTGTATCTGCATCTTTATTGTAGACAGTCTTGTCGTAAAAGAATTCTTTTATAGTTCCTTATTTTTAGGTTAAAGATGACTGAGTATACACTTGGGCTAATTAAAGTTCCTTTGTTATTAACTAGAGATGATATGATTTGAAACTTCATACCTTCATTCACGTTCGTTAGTAAATGGGAGCAGAAGAAATTGTAGATCTGAGATAGAATTTTTGACCTTCCATTTTTTTTAAGCAAACAGGTGAGCAAAGGCATTTTAAGGCTTTAAAGCATATTAATTTTAATAAAACAACATGAAAGCTATGCAGAAAAATAGAAACTAATGCAAATTAAAAAAAAAAAAATTAAGTACTTGTTTTATTTTTACAAAATTGACCTTACTTAAAAATAAACTCTTGGACTTCGATAAAAGTGACATTCCCCCCCCCTGTTGGTGCAGCATTGCTATTAGTTTAAAAATGCCTCAATTTCAGTTTTTTGGATATTTTCTTTGAAACATAATTTTGCTTTTCTTATTCTATTATTGAAGATGCACTTTCAGTTAATTTATGTAAAGAATCATTTCTATTAAAACTTATTCAACTTACCTGCATTCATTTCCTTGTTCTCATCTCAGCTCCCTGAAAAATGAAAATTGTGTTTCTGCTTGCTAACAGTAAATTGAGTCAGTGGATCTTAATGTGAATTTATCTTTCAAATCTTATATGAAAAATGATTTATTGATAAAGGTTAATGTTCTGAAAGCTACTGAGCTCGTTCAGAAGATAACATGCTGGTAGCAGACTTGCCTAACCAAAAATGAAATAATGTGCATATATTTTGATGAATTGGAAGCTGCTAAAATATTTGCAGGGCACAACATAATTTCATAAACCACTTTCTAAAACTTTTAAGACTTAAAAATCATGGGCCTTGGATTGTTAAAGAAATTTATGATGAACAATGAGTTGATGCTGAATTAACTTATGAAAACTAAGGCAGAATAGGTATGTGTCAGCTCTGTTAAATCAAATAACACTTAAAAAAGATCAGTATTGGTCAAGATTGTTTTCAATACATTCTTATTATTTATGAGGTAATGACCATTGTTGACTTAATATAGGATGCAAAAGAATTTTTTTAGAAAGCAATATTTGCATGCATTTAAAATTCAAAATAATTGATAAATACAGGCAACAATTTTAGGATTTATGTATATCTTGCTCAAAAGTGAATTAAAAATATGACCTCGATTTAATATTTTTCATTACTTGATAGTTGTTAAATCAAGATTAGTTATATGTTGGGATTTGTTAAATTTAAGCTTAATGAGTCAAAAAAAAAAAAAACACTATGAAGTGCAACTCAGTAAATATTATTCTAAGTATAGATATTTTACATATATAATTATGTTAAACATTTCTATGTAAATATCTAATATAGGCCACTAACAATAAACTGCCATTTTCTATTTTGGAAATTTACATCACATATAATGATGTTAAAACAACCGCTCAACTATGGAAGAAAGTTAAATTTTGACATTATAAATATCTAACATATGTGATATAAATTTTTTTTTATGCATTTAAATCTCCCATAGACTTGCTATTACATAAAATAATAAGATATTAGAATTTTGAAAATATTGGGAAGAAATAACTGATGTCATTTAACCTTTTGAAGTTGAGGTTTTATGTCCTGTAAGATCGTTGGGGGAAAAAAAAAAAAAAAAAAAAACAGGGTTTTTCATACAGTATGCTTTCTTCCTTTTAAGAAATCCTTTGCTGTTGTCAACAATGGCACTTTCGAGTAGTTGATTCATTCTGAAAGAAAGGCTTTCCTTTGCAAAAGGAAGGGAAATGTAGGGATTCTTGTCTAAAACTGTTTAGATGGTTTTCCTTATGCAGGGATAATTTAAAGGTGCAACTGATTCCGAATCAGACTACTCAGTGATACACAGAAGAGAATGCATATATATATACATAGATATATACAGGGTATATCTGAAATGCCTCAACAAATTTAGAGGAATGATAGTACTCATCAAGACGAATAAAAAAAGCAATGGAACATGGGGTCACAAATGACGTTTAAAGGGTGAAAATCGAGAAAATTCGTCTGAAGGTGGACAAACTGAGATAGACATTATCACACAGAGTAACATCGATGAAGAAACGACTGGCTGACACTTTCGAAGATGAAAATTACGGGAGTTTCCTGGATTTCTGCTGCAGCGGTCACAATATACACTACTACACTGGTGTGCAAAACTTAAGCAACAATGTAAAAATTTAGCAGATAGCCATGAAATTGCAGAAAAGGAGGTCTGGAGATCAGCACAATGAACATGTAAGTCAGTAGAAACGTCATGCGTATGCAAATCTCAGAAACGAAACGTCAGAGGTGACATGAGCGTACACAAAACGCTTGATGTCGGCACGTGCACCTCAACAGTACAATAAAAGGAAGGATGGAGACGCAATTCAACATATTCGCTGCAAGTGCCAGTGAGTCAGTTCGTGAAATATGGCTAGAAGAAATCACCTGGACGACTTCACATGTGGAAGAATGATCAGAAAGCAGTGTCGTTTCGAGCACTTGGAAAGCGTTCCAAACCACAGATACAGCTGTTAGAAAGGTTGGTGGTGGCCGCCCGAGGACGACATCTGCAGGGGATGACTGATATATCGTCCTGCAGCCGAAAAGAGGCCGACGGCAGTCAGCAAGAGCCATTGCTCAGCAGCTCTGTACAGCAACGGGGCGATTTACTGCGGCCAGACGGCTTCACAAAGGGGGCCTATTCACCTGCCGTCCAGAACGCTGCCTCCCGTTGAAAGTTGGCCACCGACGCGACCGTTTACAGTGGTGCAGAGAGCACAAAAACTGGACAACTGATCAGTGGAGTTGTGTCCTCTTTATGGACGACAGTCGGTTCAGTACCAGAAGCGATTTTCAACGCGTTTTGATTCGGAGAGAGATCGGGACCCGGTTTTATCCCAGTAACATCAAGGAAAGACACCGTAACGGTGGTCCTGGAGTTCTTGTCTGGGGAGGCATTATGCTGAACGGGCAAACTGAGCTCCACGTTTTCGACAGAGGGTCTGTAACTGGGGATCGCCATTGTGAAGAGGTACTCCTTCCCCAAGTGCGTCTGTTCCGAGGTGCCACTGGCCCAGACTTAATTTTTATGGATGACAATGCACGGCCACATCAGACTTGCTGTTAAGGAGCTACTGGAAAGTGAAGATATCACTCGAATGGATTGGCCAGCGTACTTCCCAGATTTAAATTCCATCGAACATGTGTGGGATGCTTTGGGGAGACGCATTGCAGCACGCTTACATCCTCCGGAGAACACCCAACAACTTAAACAGATGCTGATTGAGGAATGGGCACGCCTACCACAAAAAAATTTTGCACCAGCTGGTTCTGAGTATGCGGAGACGGTGCGAAGCAACCATTGCAGTGAGGGGAGGGCATATTCCATATTAAGGAACATCTACTTGTTGTTCTTCCTCTTGGATAGACAATCATGTGTCACGATACTATACGTTCAATAAAGCTTGTGTTTGTTTGATTCCATACCGTATGCATTGTATTCCTTTTTCAGCTCTGATGCTTTCGTCATCCTTTACGTACATAATACTCTCCT
Organism: Stegodyphus mimosarum; assembly: GCA_000611955.2. Taxonomy (NCBI): domain Eukaryota; kingdom Metazoa; phylum Arthropoda; class Arachnida; order Araneae; family Eresidae; genus Stegodyphus; species Stegodyphus mimosarum. The sequence continues at coordinate 36,709 of KK120167.1, read as the reverse complement.
TCATGTCTCCGAGTTGATTTCTCATGGAGTTATGGCAAAAAACCCTGCTGTTGCTTAAGTTTTGCACACCAGTGTACTTCTGGCATCTCATACATGAGGGATTTCATCTGTCCCCATAAGAAATAAATCCAAAGGTGTGATAATGTCCGCTGTCGACACTTTGAACAATTGTTGTAAAATTTTTGTTTTCTCTGGACATCACGAGCCGTGTTGTACCTATTCTGTGCAATAAATAATTTTCTGGAGTGTTTCTTTTTTGTTTCAGTTTGTCCATATCCACACACATTTTTCTCAATTTTCACCCTTGAAACGTCATTTGCGATCCCATGTTCCACTACATTTTTTGTTCATCTTGATGAGTACTATCATCTCTCTAAGTTTGTTGAAACATTTCAGATACACCCTGGATATACACAAACATATCGAGAGAAAAATGTAATTACATTTCTCCAAATTTATAGTCCATAGCTTTTTTTAAAAAGTGTATGAGATTTTATGTAATGCTTTTATCTTCCCAAATTAAGTGCCTTTACAAAGTGATAGTAAAAATTAATTCTATTATATTTTGAAGTTATAAAATTATACCTTTTATAGATATTTTTAGTTCTTTTAATTTATTAGGTTTCCATCTAATTTTTTCCATAGATTTCATGAACATATTTTCTTAAATTTACAAACTTTCATGATTTCATAAACAAAGAAACATCATGCAAATGTTGCAGTAAACACAAATGTTATTTACTGTTATAGTTATTTGTAATGTTAAACTTGTTTTGCAGTATATTTCATTGAAATTATCCAAATTCTTTCTCCATGGAAGGAATAGTTAAAAAAATAAAAGATCATCGCTACATAAATGATTAAAAACTTAAACTATAAGGAAATGTTAAAACTTAAATTGCAGAAAAATTAAAATTTTAAGCCTAAATAAATATTAAAAATTTATATGAAAGCATAATGCTTAAGAGTGAAAACTGACAATTTAAAATATGCAGTGTTTAGTTCAAATATGAAATTCTATGTGCTATTAAAATTATAAAGAACTGTATGCATGCATGCATGTATGTATGTATATATGTATGTATGTTTGTTCCTCGCATTGTGGAGATATGACGCCATCTAGAGCACCAAATCCTGAACACACGTAATCTTCCTCAATAATAGGGGCAGTTCGAAGCCGGCATTTTTATTTTTTGTAATTTTTTTTCATATTTTTTGAGAATTTAGTAGATTTTGTTAATATGGTAATTTTTTTTTTTTGCAAAAAGCTTTGAATAGGAAGGAGAAACTTGTGTGGTGTTTATATAGTTTTCGAAAGAATGGGGAAAATTTACAAGATAATTGCAAATTAGGCTACCTTAGAATTCTAAAACTGCAAGAGTGAAAAGGGAATTATAGGGAAAACTGGATCCTTAACACAAAGGCCTTTGAAAGAGATAAAGTGTTTAAGACACCAGGGACATCAAATTTGACAGTTCATCCTCCCTTTTCAGCTTAGAAAACTGGGGAAAAAGACATGACCACTAAAGTGGACATCCTTATCCTTTCAAACAGGGAATATCAAGGCCAATATAATGGCCATCCTGTCCCCTAAAGGTTAATAAAGAAGCTACATTTTTATGAATGTTAAAGATAATATGAAAATCCAGTTCATCAGTTGAAGCTTTGATGATAATTTTCATAATATTACAGAAGTTAAATTGTGCTTAAGTGCTAAACTATGATTAATTACGGAAGATTTATTTATTTCTCTATTTTGAATGTAGGATTCCTTAAGTAAAATTTTACATCAAGGAACATAAGTCATATATTTGAAAAAGATAAGTCACCAGATTCCCAGCTCGGCATATCCTACATCGATGGTTTTGCATATACGCCATTTAAATTTGCATTCTGGCAGGAAATTGAAATCAGAAGGGAAAGGAAAGTTTCTTAAAAACAATTGATTAGTACAAAATAAGATCTCTATAATTTTTCTATCAAAAATTGTTAATTTTAGATGTCAAATATTTGCATCATTTTAAAATTTTTAATTTATTTTTGTAATTATTAATATTTTCAAAATTTTAATTTCTTTTTGTAATTATTATATTAATATTTTAATATGAATTTTTTAAAAATTGTTTTCAAAATAATTTTTGCTGAAAATGTTTGTATATCTCAAGATGAGAAACCACTTTGGCCATTTGCATATTATAGTGAAATCTTTATTAATTTTTTTATTCTGGATACCAGTTATTTTTGAAATTTTGATACATACACACACATATATATATATAAACTATCTGTAAACACATCTGAAGCAATACAGTTGGACATTTTTAAAAAAGCTGACACAGCCAGAGGAGAATTGTCACATATTTTCTTTCTTAAGCATTTAACTCTTGTTTCTAGCAGATGTTGTATAATTAGAGATCATTAGAGTAGCTAGAGATAACTTCTACTTGAACTTGCTCAGATGATGAATTTTTGACGACATTGAATAAAATGTAAGGTGAAAGCCATAAATATTTGTACACCTACAGCATACTGCACTTAGTCAGCCACTGCATAGTAATTATTAGATGCAGAAAGTAGAAGCACATGTCATGAATTAGTTTTCAGTGAGAAAAGTAAGAACTACAAAAATAAAATTATCAAAATTACTTTTCATGCATCAAATGTACTTTTATATGAGAAAATGATCCATTTGCAATTGAATTGGTATTATTTGCATACTGAAGTGACTGACTGCTGTTCACAGAGTTGCCAACTCTCCCGATTTCTGGTCGTTCTCCCGCCAACCCAATTTACAATATATTTTTCCCGACTTTCTCTCATTCTTAAAATTTCTCACGATTTTTATGTAGCTTGACTTAATACTTCGTTATTTGCAGCCCCAAAAATGTGATTTGGGGTGTCTGAAAGCACCTGATTTTTCTCTAGACTATATAGAAAACCAAATTAATTTCAACAGTGAGAAATTATGGCTCGTTTCTGCTTTGTGAGTGAGAACACGTGTCCGAAAACATCAAGTTCACTTCTCCAGTGACCACTGAGTGCCACTGTGTGTCATGTTATTTCATTCATTTTGTCGCTAACCTGTGTAAACATACTTTCGAGAAATAGTTTAAAAAATTACAATATTTCATATTAGTTATGTGTGCAAAAAAGGTAAAATACTCAGGTACTTTTGACTTTTCTTCTAATATTTCAAGGAAATGTAATGTATTTGCGATGTGTACCGTTAGTCATTGCGATTTTCCGATTTCGCACGGTGTTCTCAAACATGTTTGTACACAGAAACACAAGGACAACATGAGTTCTATTGAAAAAAACAAAAAGTTACTTTTTCTGTGGAAACAAAGGATCAAAAAGTTATTAATGCAGAATGTACTGTTTGCATTTAAGAATTAGTAACTGAAATTTCAGACATTAATTAGTAACAATCTGAAGTTAATTCATTATTAAAAAATATATTTTTATCATTTAAAAATCTTTTTGAAGTTGAAAATAAATCATCCGATTTTTGAGTGTCGTAGGTTGGCAAGTATGTGTTCAGAAGCCAGCATAAATTTCAGAATATCTACAATCAGTTGTGTGGGGAAGGGAAAGATCTGATGAATCATTAAAAGTAGCAAATAAAGTATTTAGGAAGTTTGCCATGAAATTCTATATCCTTAAAGAGATTTTACAGTTTGTTAGAAGACTTTATTCTATGTTAGAATTAATAACTGAATCTGCATTATTAAAGGAATATGCTCAATTATGAAATCTACAGACAACAGAATGTCTGTTATGCAAGCATAATGATAATGCTAAAAAGTGCTTTAAGGCAGTAGCAGAGCCGTTAAATAAACTCTTTTAGTTGCCATACTTAGCAGGAATAGACAGTATGTTATAGTAGAATTTTTTTGTGACAGAAATGAATAGACTGAGATAAGTACAATTGACAGAAGTCCCAATTTTATATTGAATTCTATTAGAGTAAACACTTTTTAAGACAATCATCCATACATTCAGATGATTTGTGGTGTTCGGCAGAGATGCTTCTCTTAAAAAAGATGATTGCCAGTTACAACAGTTGTTTAATTGCATAATGGATTTACTAAATATATTTGGGTCTGTTGAAATAAATATTGAAATGTAAATACAGCATATTTGTTTATTGATACTTTTAAATAAAATTATGAATTAATTATGCAGATAAGTAGTAAATAGTATAGCAAGGTGATTTAAAGAAATTTATCTTATGCTTTATTTTCTAAAATTGTAGAGGAATAATATTTTTAAATAATGAAAGCAAATCTTACATGTATAGCAAAGAAATATTGCAGAAATCTTGCCATTACAAATTTTTGTTTAGTAAGGCACTGTTACATGACCTAATTGTTTTAACGTGTTTATATAAATTAGAACTTTATTTAAGAAAACTACCTAGCATTTTTTATTTTCTTCAGCCATCAGAATTTTTCTGCTTCTTTAGAAGTACATACACTGGCATTTATTTAAAAAATACCTTAACTCAGTGCAGTCCAACCTTTTAATTAATGTGAGCCAATTTAGAATTAAAAAAAAAATTATGAGCCACAATTATGTACTGCACTTTTAATATTTTAATTATAAAATATATAATACACAAACTGTTAAAATGCATGGTACAATCTGTTAATGGAAAAGTGTAATTATGTAATCTTTATATTAAAAATTTAATAAGATGCATATTAAACACAGGAAAAGCATAATGTGAAACCTGATAAACCTGGCAGAGCCGTGCCAACACAATTTTTCACCTGAAAATTTGTAATCGCAAGATTTCTACAATAATTCTTTGTTATACATGTAAGCGGTAAAAAGTTATCCGACCATTTTGGGGTGGAGGAGGAAGAAGAAATAGATATACATACACATGCACAAAACAAGTTAACTATATCTATACTTATCGAATAATCTAACACAATTGTTCATGATACCAATATTTGGTATACAGTCAAATATATATATATATATATATATAAAATTCACTTTCTTCATTTTAGAAAGAATTCAAATCGAATATGGCTGTGTTATTTCAACAGCGGTAACGTTTTTAAAAATATATAAAGAATATATCTCTGAAGTCATTTATTTCGATAAACGATGAAAAAAACAGAATAATGTGCTTTTAAAAACGTTTCACTGGCAATACTTGCTTTGAAAATAAGAGTGCTATTATAAGAGATAAGAATAACATATTTAATTTAATGGTGGCTAATAGGCAAGACTGTTCAATGTAGAATGTTTCTTCTGTAATTTTATTACATAAATTCTGCAATAATTTGCTCCCACAATAAATTTAATAGTCGATTAATCAATGAGCCAGTTCTTTAATATTTGCATACCGTTTATCACTTAAATCAATTATCATAGCAAAAAAGGCATATGTGAGCTTGAAGAAAGCTTTATTTACTAGCTAACTCTTATTTAAATATGGCCAATAGATGGGCTATCAGAAAATGTTTTCATAGATTGTCATTCTCATCATTCTCTTACAATAAGCATAGATTTAAAATTAATAAGATTTAGTTCCTTACTTTTATCCTGCTCATCAGTTAGCTAAGGAGTTTCAATGCATGAACTTTTGCAAATGTTTAATGCTTTAAAAATAATTTTCATTCGCAGTAATAAGCAAGTTTGCCAGTTTGGTCTAACTGATTTTCACTGATTTGATCCAGTTTTGTTTTTCAAATCTTTAAATCAACAGCTTTATTGCATTCATTTATTTCCCTTCCTTCATATTTCAATCTTTCCTAAACTATATTTCTTATACTTTCTTTTACAAGAAGAGGCTTTTTTTTAAAATATATATTCTATACTGGTTACCTTATAATGAACAGGAACTAAACTTTTAAAAGATGTTTCTTGATGATGATATCAGTTGTATTAAAATTAGATGCAATGGTTGGTCTTAAATCTTCCAACCTCCTTTTCTATTTATGATGCTAAATTAATTTTATTATTTCATTATATACAATAAAACAAGTCAATAGAGAAAGAAGTTATGTCTTACCTTAGATATATTTGCATTCCAGATATAATAAAGAATGAGCTAGACTAATACACAATTAATTTAATCAGTCCAGGAATATGTTTCAGAAATAATCGTGAGTTCAACCAACTGCACAATTCCGTCGCAATTTCGGTATGGATAACAACCTCGCACCATGGATCTCATTCAACAACAAATTTTAGACAAAAGAAGAAAAAGCCTGATATGGCATAGTGCATTTCATCTGCAAACATCTTCACTTAATCTTTCGATACTATCCGTGTCGGGCTTTATGCCTTAGGTTATCTGCAACAAAGGTTAGGCTGCTGCTATACTACATAAATCAGTTAGTAGACTTTGGATAGCTTGTTACGGTGAAATAAAACCTGTAGTCCAAACTAAAGAATGATATTAGGGAATATTAATGTCGGTGCCTTTTTGACAAATTTAATCTATGCAACTGATTGCAACAAGCTTAAATTAAATTCAACATGTTTATCTGAAGAATAAATTTTAATGTTTGAATACAGTATATACAGTGATGCACATATCAGCACTTTTCAGAAAAATTAGTATTATAAATTCTTCGCTTAATTTAGCTGGAGGATTTAAATTCTTTCGCTGCTTCTTGATGTGTTTCCAAAGTCGAATCAGAATTTTTTTTTCAAAATGAACTTCTAAATTTTTGTAGCTAATTTGGCACTCCGTTTAGCTGTTCGCCTGAGGCAAATGTCTCACTTGCCTCACCCTTGTCCAGGCTCTGAAACCTGGTACTGTAAAACAGACACTATTCGGCAAAAGTACTCATATAAAAGTAATTCTCTTTTTTCTCCCATTACACATAAATAATATTATTAGCATTATACAAACTCACTAAGCATAATAAATTAGAATACTACATACCCATTAAGTTTATAAGAGCAAAGAATCAAGATTTTTGAAAAAAAAATTTAAAAACTTAAAATTTTACAGAGAAAACTACCACATGGGACAAAATAATTACCAAAAAATTTTAAATTACACAAATGAAATGAATAAAAAATTATTTAAAAAAGCTTTTTTGCTTCATTAAAAAATAATTTGGAAACTCTGCTTTATAACATTTATTATATTTTTTAAGATTCAGAATAATGTTCCCAAAATGAAAAGAATGTATTTGAAAACATAACAGATAAATAAAAAATATGTTTTATTTTAATGTTAGGTTTCTTTAAAAAATGTAATTTTAAGTATCATTATTTTAATGACATCATAACATTGTTATACTTATTAAAAAAACAACCATGAAATTCACAAACCTCAGAATCAACACTTTTTTAGATAAACTTATTTTAAAATCACCAAATGTTGCTAAAGCATGAAATTCAGAGATGTGAAATAAAATTCATGTTTTGAAAAGGAAAAAATTTGTTTTTTGATGTAATAAGAACAAAATTTAAATGGTGACTTGAATATCTGCTAAAAATACATACTAAAATGCAGATTTGGCACAATTTGTGGTATTCTTTTGAAAAAATTGCAGATATGCTATTAAATTAAAAAATAAAAGATAAATAAGTGAACTTTAGTCACAACAGACATGCACATTTTATTATAATGAAAATATATTTATGCTACATTCATATTCTAAATAACATCTAAGTTGTTATTAAGCAGCTTGATTTTGTTTCTCCCATTGTTCAGGTGTTAAAGTTTTCTGGGTGAATGCATGAATATTTTTCATTTCTTCTTTCAGTACTTCATTTACCATTCTATAATGGACATTAAGAAATGATTTTAGATGAAATATTTTTTCTTTCATAATTTAAAAATAAATTTTAAGCAATGTTTTTCAAAAACTAGTCAAAACTGATAGATAAAATATTTGGATATTATACACTTATCCCAAAGAAATATAAATAAAAACATCAAAATCATTAAATAAATTATATATACATTTCTTAGAGCATAAATTTGTTTTTGTAAGTATCTAGCTTATACATATGTCTAATAACATTTTTCTATAGACTTTTGGGAAAAATAATATGGAAATATTACAAATAATTTCTCAATATAATAGATTATCAGATCTTTCAATGTGCAAATTCAGTAATGGTACTGAAGAAGTATGTAACAGTTGAACTTCAACAATACAGTCAGAAATGAAAAAGATCAGTGATGGTGGTGGGGAGTTTAGTACAATAAACCCTTGCAGAACATGATTTTGTGTATATGTGTAATCTTAATTGTCTCCAGCACGAGAATTTCAGTTATGTGTGGTATGCTGCCAAGTGCTACCCATGTTCTGATAATCCTCTTTAATGACCGGTTTGAAAATTCATTCATTAAAGAAGTGAAACAATGTTTAGAAAAGCAAAGATAAAATGGAACTGATTTATTACAGAATGGATTAATTCAACTTTTAAACGGACTAGCCTCTCTGTAACATTGGGAGAAAAAAAACAAAGAAGATATAGGTTTGATCCTTGGATCATTTTATTTCTTCTCTTCAATAATTCTCTTACATACTTTTAGGTCTGATATTATTTTGTTGTCCAGACTATATTGACAATTTTATTGTTGGTTTGAATTTCAGAAACTTCAGTTTTTTTTTTTTTTTAAACTAGGCTACAGAATATCATTCTAAAAT
>KK120167.1:16487-27982 GCA_000611955.2 Stegodyphus mimosarum | reverse complement strand
GGGTGCTTATGTATTACTATAAGCAGCTTAATACAGTTCAGTAATTGTTTAAGATGAAAAAGAATGATAATTTATAATTTAAAAAAATTACACACATATATATATATTGTTTTAATTAAGTATTTAATCCAAAAATTAATCAATAAACCAGTTTAAAAGGGGTTATTTGTTTTTCTTATAGAAATTTCATGGTGATTGCTTAAAGAATATGTTTAAAGAAACTGTTCCTTTTTACCGTTTTGTGATAAAATGAGACCGGATTCAAAAATGCATGTATATATGCATGTGTATATATATATGGGTGTACACACATATATACCTACATATGAACATATGTGCATGCACACATGAACACATATATCAGTATATGCATGCATTTTTTAATCTGGTCCTGATAACAGAAGAGTACCAATACAATACTGTATCCCTGCACAAATTTTACTGCAGTTTTTCTATTGCAGACAGATCCCAGATATGTAACTGAAGAACTATTATGTTCATAGTTGCCAGGATTTCATGCACCTGGAAAATCTGGCGATTCTGAATAAGTTACTGAAATAATATGTAGTACCATTAGATATACTGAACCACAGACTGAAGTATTTCTATCAGTTTAGTTAGTATATGATTAAATTACCAAAAGAAATGGCTTATATAATTTGTGACTTTTATTACAATGACATTTCTGTCAAAAATGAAAGATTCATTGGTTGATTAAAAAAGCAAGGTTTTTATTAGACATTATAATCAAGATTTTTAATCTGAAAGTCAAAATTTAGAAACATTCTTATGATTTTTCACACACTTACTATATCAAGAAACCTCCAACACTTTTTTTTTTCCCTAAGAACTTTTAGTAATCCTTTGAAATAACAATGAGAAACTTGGTTCAGATTACCAAAATTTCCTTTACATCATAAAAACCAATCTTTTCCGGTTTCAGTTTAAGAAACAGAATACAGTTTGGGAATGATAAATCTGGTAAATAAACAAGGTGATGAAATACAGCTTTGCTAGAAGGCCACAAATTTGCTTAGAAGACAACTAAATTAGACTGTCACTGAACCAGTATCTCGATGTGATATCATACATGAGCAATTATATGCCCCTTTGTCAATGTCACAATTACACATTCAGATACTGCAAAGAGATGCTTTAAATCTTTACAGTCCTTGAAGAAATTTATAAATGATTTCACCAGAATTAAAGAGCAATAAGCAAAGTGAGGCTATTGCAGGCATGCTTTTTTGGATTGCAATAATCCAAAGTTATTTTAAACTTCTAGCACTTACCATAATTGTCATCATGATAGCATGGACCTCTGTATCTAAGATCCTCAATGAGTCATATGTTATATATATTAATCAAACATTACAATATAATGGACTTGCTTGACTGAGAATGGATGACCTATGCATTTTCATCAGAAGCTTTTTAGATATTTCGAAATAATTTGACTCATAGCAAAAAAATATTTGAATGAGACAGTATGTCATCAGTGTAAAACTTTTTCATGCCATAGTAATTTGCAACAAAATTTGATATTCCTTCCTTACCACTCCATAGTTTTTGCTGTACCTATCTTCAGAGTTCTTACGGTCACCATTGAATTTTACAGGAACGTTGAGTTACTCCAAAATTTCTCATAATAAAAAGAAAGCTTCAAAATATTGACACAGTAATCTATTTACTACTGGTATAATTTAGTCTTGAGTTATGATACTAGTCCTGATACAGAAATACACTATGAAAGTTATATGAATAAACTATAGTTAAAAATGTATACTTCTTTCGCACAATGAACCACTGTCTCATATGACGAAATTCACATGGTGGAACCAATAATATCTTCTTCAAGTTGTTTAAAAACAAAAGAATTTTTACAAAGGATAATCAGAAGGAGCTGAAGTATTCAGTTTCACCACGTGTTGATACATTGCTAATCTTTGAGCTAAAAATTTTCAGAACCATTCTTATATCTTAAACATGCTTTACTAAAGGGCTATAGCTGTATATTCTTAGTTCTTATATTAGCTGTAGTTGCATTACGTTCAAAAATTTTGGCTCTAGTGTAGAATTCGAATTGAAGAAAAATTTTGTTCAGTTTTGGCGATGAAACCCCATTTCTGGTTACCATGAGAGTTTTAACTTGGTTTTAGCTTCTTGATTTTTTTTAAGTGAAAATAAACCGATGTGCACATGGACAAAGCAGTGTGCAATGACTAGTTTGTGCAATTCTCTGATTTTTTTTTAAGTGAAAATAGGTCGATGTGTACATGGACACAGAGTTTGTGAAATTCTTTGACTTCTTATTTTGGTTTTGTATAGCGGCCATCTTGAAATTGAGCCTTCCTGGTGCCGTTCTTGGCATAAAAAAAGGATCGTCAAAAAACAAAGGGTACCCAATTGTAAACTTTTACCAAAATTTTATATTTTATAGTTTAAAATTTCAAAATGTACTGTATTTTATATTAAAACTGTTAGATTCCACAGTTAAACACTGAAATATAAAAACAGACAAATGTATAAATGTTAACTTCAAAGACAAGTAAATTTAGATTTATCAAAGCAATTAAATATAATACACAAATAAACCAGCAATGAGTAAACAAATAAATAAACTATTATGTATATTTTGATCTCTTGTCACAGGACTTTATTTTGAATATTTTTAGTTTTGTTTTTTTCTTTCTCACCCTCTGAACTCATCTTATCATTGCATAAAATGAATGAATACTGCAAAAGATAAATAAACAAACAAATAAAAATTCCTTAAAATCTATTCTTCATAGAATTTGCTTCCATTTTTGTATTCATTTTCGAATTATCTGCATGTCATAACATCTACTTTTTTCAAAAGATGGTTTTAAAACCTGATGATGTGAAATTATGTAAATAATTATCTGCACAGCAATTTTCAATACTAGCTTTACGTAGACAACTATATATCATATTTTTTTCTAGCCACAGGAATAAAATTTACTTCATACACAATTACGGAACAGCTTGAGTATAGGACCCCATTGGCGATTTTTTGGCTTGGCGACCGAAAAATGTCGCCAAGCCATGGAAAAGCAGTTAAAATTGAAAACACAAGTTAAAAAGCACATTTTAACCAGCAAATTCGAAGGTGCACAAGTAAGTGGGGGCATATTTTAAATAGTAATATTGAAAATGCAAGTTTAGTCTTAGAAAAGCTGTTAAATAGCTGAAAATAGAAGTTAGAATGCACATTTTAACAAGAAAAATTTTAAACACAAGTTTAGAATATATATTTAAATAGTAAAACTGAAAATAAATAAATAAGTGGAGGCATATTTTTAGCAGTCATACGGAAAATACAAATTTTAAGTTGTAAAATTGAAAATAGGAGTTCAGAATACATGTTTAAATTAAAACCATGAAAATAAGAGTTAAGAATGCATGTTTAAATTAAAAAGAAAGAATTAAGTTGTAAAATTGAAAATAGGAGTTCAGAATACATGTTTAAATTAAAAACATAAAAATAAGAGTTAAGAATGCATGTTTAAATTAAAAAGAAAGAAACGTTTGAAAATACACAAGTACATGGAGGCATATTTTAAGCAGTAATATTGAAAATGCAAGTTTTAAGTTGTAAAACTGAAAACAGAAGTTCAGAATACATGTTTACATTTAAAAAAAAAGTAAAGAAATGCTGGAAATTTAGTAAAGTTTACAAAATCAAGGTAAATTTAAATACATCAATATTTTTCTCCTTTCAAGATTTAGTAAAAATACAGACAGGGTTGCCGAAATGGAGTATTCTAGAATTCACTGGGTTACGAGAAAAATACTGTCCGAAAAGTGCGCCAAGATGAAAATCGCCAATGGGGTCCTATACTCAAGCTGTACCACAATTACCTTTATTATAAATACATTAATGACTGTGTGTAACATCAAAAATATTTAAATATACTGCAACATACATTTTCATAAATTTATATCAGGGATACAACAAACAATTTTTTTGTTAAACTCAAAAAGTAAATAATCTCAAGGAACAGCTTGAGTATAGGACCCCATTGGCGATTTTTTGGCTTGGCGACCGAAAAATGTCGCCAAGCCATGGAAAGCAGTTAAGATTGAAAACACAAGTTAGAAAGTACGTTTTAACCAAAAAAAAATTTAGAATATATGTTTAAACAGCAAATTTGAAGGTACATGAGTAAATGGAGGCATATTATTTTAAATAGTAATATTGAAAATAAAAGTTAGCCTTAGAAAAGCAGTTAAAATTGAAAATAGAAGTTAGAATGCACATTTTAACAAGAAAAATTTTAAACACAAATTGAGAATATATATCTAAACAGTAAAACTGATAATAAATAAATAAGTGGAGGTATGTTTTTAGCAGTCATACCAAAAATAAAAATTTTAAGCTGTAAAATCGAAAATAGGAGTTCAGAATTCATGTTTAAATTAAAAACATGAAAATAGGAGTTAAGAACGCATGTTTAAATTAAAAAGAAAGAAAAGTTTGAAAATACACAAATACATAGAAGCATATTTTAAGCAGTAATATTGAAAATGCAAGTTTTAAGTTGTAAAACAAAACAGGAGTTCAGAATACATGTTTACATTAAAAATACAGTAAAGAAATGCCGGGAATTTTGTAAAGTTTACAAATTTAGTAAAGAAATCCTATACTCTGCCCAGGTTATGCCCCTTACAATTTCTAGAAATTTGTTGAATACATCAATATTTAAGATTTAGCTAAAATACAAACAGGGTTGCCGAAATGGAGTATTCTAGACTTCACTGGGTTACCAGAAAAATATCGTCTAAAAAGTGCGCCAAGCTGAAAATCGCCAATGGGGTCCTATACTCAAGCTGTACCAATCTCAAAATGTGTCACAAACTAAAAAGTACCATTATTATGATATATTAAAAGATAAGAATACTATTAAGTAAAATATTATTACCTGTGTCTCTGCAACAAAGGAACACCTTCGAATTTTTTAGTCACAATGATAGCATTGAATTTTGCACCACAACCATCAGACAGGTCTTCCACAGACTAGAATTTTAAAAAATTTTTACTACACTATTATTAAAATCGGAAACTTATATATAGCCAAACATAAAATGATTCCAGAATAAGTAATTCATTTCTGAATTATTTCCTTATTTTAATGTGATATTGTTTAAAAAATTGGTGAAAGTTTACAATTGGGTGCCCTTTGTTTTTTGGCAATTCTGTTTTGATGCCAAGATCGGCGCCAATAAGACGCAATTTCAAGATGGCCGCTACACAAAACCAAAACAAGAAGTCAAAGAATTTCACAAATTCCGTGTCCATGTACACATCGACCTGTTTTCACTTAAAAAAAACATCAGAGAATTGCACAAATTAGTCATTGCACATTTTGACTTTGTCCATGTGCACACCCATTTATTTTCAATTAAATAAATCAAGAAGCTAAAACCATGTTAAAACTCTCATGGCAACCAGAAATGGGGTTTTATTGCCAAAACTGAACAAAATTTTTCGCCAAAAAACAAGGGGCACCCAATTCTACACTAGAGCGTGAAAAATTTTCATAGACTAATTGTTTAACATACAAAAATGCCGATTAGAACAGAAAATTCGAAACTGTAGAAAAATTATAAGCTAATTCAGGAACACATAGCATAATGATTTATAAATAGAAATGAAATACTAACAATAAATGACGTATCTAATTCATTTTTTAATTTCTTCTCAATATACTCTTGAGAATAAACAACCATTGTGCTGCTTTTAAAGATGAACTTCTAAAATTTCTACGTGTGTTTTATTTTTCAGAACGAATCGACGCAGATACCGTAAAAATAAAATTAGTTATTACAGCACTACGCTTCGCCGTTTATAAATTCATAAAAAGTACACAACCGTCTTTTGGTGCATCTTAGTATTAACTCTTTCTATCCGATGATAAAAAGGTCTTCTTCTTCTTCTTCTTATCCCACTTTGTGAAGCTTGGCCTCCCTTCGGCGCCTTGTGCTCCTACGCATGCGTTGTGCTACTTCCAAAGAATATATATATATATATATAAGGGTATGGACGTATTCTCTCCACTCCAGAGAGAACGTCAGTCCTTAATAGTCCTTATTTTACGATATAAGTAATCAAGAATTCTGTGTGTATTTGATGATGAAGTTTCTTAAAATTTGGTATCGCCAGGGATTCTTATTGCAGTGAGCCAACAAGTCGGCCAAAAGATCTATATCTCCAAGTTTCATTTCTTTTTAACATTGCGCGTCTGGATTCCTGGTATTTTTTGCAGTGAATAATAGCATGTTCCGTACTGTCAATTACTGAACACTTACGCAGTAGGGAGAGTCTAATCTTCGGTATCTGTAACGCAGCAGTTTTATGTCTAGCAACTGCAGTCTCCATTGCCCTACTGATAATCAGTCCTTTGTTCCACTCTTTAAAAACGTCACAGTAACTAAGTTTAAGCCCTATATTGGAGGTAAGCCAACTATTAACTTGTTTATCTTTGATGGCTCCTGCAAAGAAACTACAAGCGGCTTCTACTGAAAGATTGTTTTCCTTTTGGGCAATTTCTCCTCTTGCCACTTTGTCTGCATATTCATTCAGTGCTACGCCTTTATGGCCCTGAACCCAGACAATAACGAGAGAGCGGAAAGCTTTCATTACACAGTACAATTTTAGAATTAGAGAATTGGACTTCCTATGAGCACAGTCTATAGCTTTAACTACCGACATGCTATCCGTGAGGATTGTGGTGATCACGTGGTTCGGTGAAGCCTGCTTAGTTGCTTTCTCGTGTCGCCATCTATATTCGCCAGTGAGACGTGCTGCGTCGCATGAGCGGGACTAGACCGTGGGTCAATTTACTAGGAATCGAATTCTTTACCGCTAGCCCAAAAGAGCTCCGTCATGCTAGGTTCAAGAATTCTAACTCTTTTCAAATTTGCGATCGTGGAGTTGTTCTTGAGATCAGTCCGCCGCAAGGATAATAACTTTGTCGCTCGTATTTAGTTTTTCTAAGAGCTTCCAGAAGGCCCAGGCCTCAGCAGTGAAGATAGAGTTCCTGCTGTCAATACGCTGGTTAACAATCACCGCTTCCTGTTGCTGCAATACCGACTTCGGTGTTGGATTTGAAAGCATCCGTCGCAAATACCTTGTAACCTCTTTTAACACAATCATCGATTACGAGACTTGAGTACTGTTGCACCTCCCTATCTGGAATATGTTTGCTCTGGAACTCGTTTATTTTTATTCTGAAATTAACTTCTTCTGAGAAGTTCTGCTCATTGGTGAAACAGATAAGGCTGTTAATATCTAAGTTAAGTTTGGTGAGCTTGTCTTTGATAAACTGACTGATGGGCTTTCGCAGTCTGCTCCACTTGTATTTGCAATTTTGTAAACATGTTTTCAAGTTTGCTGCTATCGGAGATGCCTTGGAGAGAGCTATATTTTTATTAGGAATTTTGTAGCAGCTATCCGCATCCTAGCCTTTAATGTGAATTCACCAGCTTTTACGTAGAGGATAGGTAAAGAAGTGCTAATCGGGGCCCCCCATAGCAAGTCTTAAGGCATGATTGTAGAGTGTGCTTAGTTTTCTTATATTGGTATTCGAAGTGGACATAAGCAGGGAGCTACCGTACTCAATATTCCCTCTTCTGGTCGCATTTGCGATTTTGATGAGATCAGTTTTTCTGGCGCCCCACTTTGGGCTGGCTACAAACTTAAATGGATCAAGCATCCTTTTCAGTTTGGGGATCTTATTTCTTACATGAGTATTCCAGCTTAGCTTATCGTCAAACCACAGACCCAAGATTTTGAGCTCATTCTCCATTGGGATATTGATTCCGTTTAGCTTCAAAAAACCCGGTTCTCTTCCCTTCCTTCCTCCAAAGAAGATACATTTGCTTTTCTCTGGCGATATGCTTAAGTTCCATTCATTACCCCAGAGTTGCACTTTAACTAGGCCGCGTTGCAGTTTAATAAGAACCTTGGGGTGAGAGCTGTCTGCATAGTACAGAAATATATCATCTGCATACACGAAACCTTCAACATCAGGTGGGATGAGGTCGTAGATGTCATGCATAAAGATGGTGAAAAATATTGGTTATAAAATACATCCCTGTGAGACGCCGCGCGCCATCTCGTGGCTTTCCGACAGGACTCCTCTCCGCTTTACTCTTATAGTTCTCTGATTTAAAAAATTTTTAATCCAAAGTATGCCACTCCTCTTGACACCAAATTGCATACTTTTATAAAGCAGACCGTCGATCGAAACGGAGTCAAAAGCGGTGTAAAGGTCAAGAAGAACTAGCTGAATAACTTTACCTTGTTTCCTATGATGCAAGATACTGCTGTAGATTTTGTTGAGCAAGATCATGCAACTTCTACTGGGAAAGAACCCATAATGCGTTGTGTTTAGCAAACATGTCGCATTGCTCTTCAGTGATCCAAATGAGGTTTTCCAACCGATTTAGAATATTGCGCGACAAATGATATGGAACATCGTCTTTGGAAGTTTCCTTAGTATCTTGAAGATATTTCCATCCTTGTTAGCATGCTTGCATATAGTTTCCCAATGCTGCCTCTTTTTGGCTTTTATGGCTCTTTTTAGATTAGCATTCCACTTCTTATAAGAGATCCAAAGTTTATTAGAGAAATAAGTTCTGGCTAATCTGAGATATTTGCATTTTTGTCCCAAAATAATGTTGCATTCAGTTTCCCACCATGGGCAGTTACCACGTTGTTTAACCACTTTAGTCGTGTTCCGATTTTTTGTTCTGTTCAAGATATTATTGATGTTCTCTAAATTCCTTTCCTCTGGAGGCAGAGAACTCATATCGTTCCTACTATCTGAACTATAATTCTTCCAATTGCAAAATTTGGAGATCTTATTGCCCACAGCAGGGACATCATTACCCACAAGATAGATCTTAATTGGGTAGTGATCATTGCCAAACGGGTCTTTAATAGTAATTCATTTCGCTGAACCATACAGGTCAGCTGCACTTAGTGCGAGATCAATGCAGGATTCCGCCCCACTCGGGCTCACATGTGTAAGACATCCGTTGTTAAGTATGCAAAGGTTGTTGTTATTGCACCATAGCAGCAAAGCTTTACCACCTGTAGATAAGTTGTTCGAGTCCCATGCAGGGTTATGACTGTTGAAGTCGCCTAAAATTAAGATCTCTCTGGTAATGTAGCCAGCACTCTGTCCCAGTCTTGCTCACAGAATTGGCCATTAAGGAGACAGACGTTTAAAATTGATAAAACAAAACCATTTGCAGTGATGTAAACTCTCATTATTTCACACCCTACAATTTCATAGCTATTATCCTGTACCAGTAAACTGGCCCAGTCTTCCCTGATAGCAGTTATGAGGCCACCGCTTTGGTGGGAGCAATTTCTATCTTTATGGTAGATAATCTTGTTTGGTAAATAAAAAACATGTAGGTTAGAAAGCCAGGTCTCCTGGACAACTAAAATATCACAGCGAAACTCTTTCCTGTGAACAATAAAATCTCTCTTATTGCGGATGCTCCTTGCATTCCAAGAACAAATAATCGGCCCCATCTAGCTGGATGAGAAACAAAAATGCAAAACAGAAAGAGAAAATAAAATTACAAAAAAAGTGGAAAAGTTAAAGCTTTCCCACTAACCTTTTCCAGTTTTTTTAAGCTTATTCAAGTCATGCTTGGTTTGGTAGCAAGCCTCTAGGACTGCTGGGTGAATTTTAGTGAAAGATTTCGCTCCTTTGCTTCTCGCAGAATCTGTTACTATGCTTGACGTGTCTGAGTTCTCTGCACTATCTAATTCAAGAGCACGTTTAGCACTCTGCTTGTCTTTAATTAATTCCGACAGCTTACTTAGCTTAATATCAAATTTTTCTTGCATTTTTCCAATCGTTGTTTCATATACTTATGCGTGTTCTAGCAAAATTCTTTGAAAGTTTGCCCCTTTTTGTTTTAAGACGGCTTCAAAAGTGCCTTGAAGAGTAGCTATTAATAGTGTTACCACCTTCAGGATTTCTTCCTTTGCCAAACTTGACGACTGGGTTTCAGCCGCGTTTGCATAGGTTCATTTGCTTCCAATAATTCTTCTTGCTTTTGCGATAGGGATGTGAAAATCTGCATTGTATTTAAGGATTTTGCTCTCTTCTTTATACTTCGGACAATCTTTTGAGGTGGCTTCGTGGTCGTTGTTACATAAAGCACACTTGACTAGCTGGCTTTGACACTGCTCTTTTTTGTGGTTATCACAGCATCTGCAACAGTTTGGCCTCTACAGGTCTTTATTCCCCGTACAAATTTCAGGCACTGTGAACATTGTCTCGGGTTATCATAGAATCGCGTTACTCTTTATCTCATCAGCCAAATTTTTATAAATTCTCGGATGTTGTGACCGACAATTGTGACCAGCACTCTCCCAGAGGGCCTTTTGTTTTTATCGGACTCTTTTATTATTAATCTCCATAAGCTTATTACATCTATATCATTATTACAGCTGAGTTCTTTGGCTAACTCAGATAATTCGACGTCCACCGGTATATCTCATAGAAGAAATTTACTTGTTAAATCGTTCATTGCGAGCGCCGTAGACACTTTGATATTTGACAACTCCGTTAAGCTCTGTACTTGCCAAGCGCATTCAGTCGACGAGATGCAAATAAGAAGTCTACCATCTCTTATACGCTTAATAAAATCTATATGTTTCATCAACGGGACTTTTTCCTCAATTTCAGTTTTCAATCCTTTTGCGTTACTAACATTCAAATTCTTTTTCATGCCTCTTATAAAAATTACATAATTTTTATACCACTTTCATGGTATGTTTTTAGAAGAAATTCTGCCGACAAGGGCAGACTGAACAACTGTTCTGGTCCTTGCGCGGTTTCACTGCTCCACTCCATTATGAAAGCATTCCAAATTTCCAATAGACGAAAACAAAATTCCCCTATTGGGTTCATGGAAATTTAATTACAATTATTGAACTGTACAATACTGAAAAATAATAAGACTTTACTTATAAGATACAGTAAAGAGGATATATCACACCTCCAAAGCACTTCACCGCTAGTAAACAAACGCGAGAGAAAGGGATAGCACCACACAGCTTCGCGTCCGCGCGGCGAAAAAACACGAAAAGGGCAGTAATAATGGTAAGTAATGAAGCAGGTCGCCTTCGAGTTAGATAAGACAGAGAGACAACGCAGACAGATGTCTTGTTTTGCACCCGCTAAGACTTTCTGCTAAAGTTTTATTCAAAATCTACAATAAACTAAGGTTGCAGTTTTGCCTAATTTGAAATACATATTAGTTTTATGGAAAGTGTTGGGTTTTTTTTACAGTTGCTCAGATTTATTTTCAGTTGCTTATATTTTTGAAGTTTATTTGAGTAAACCCTGTACTAAATACTGAAACAAAGATTTCAAATGTTTTTCTAAAATGCAATTTTTTCTCTATTTTAAGCCTTGCTAGTTAAAAATATATATATATATATA
>KK120166.1:82596-143687 GCA_000611955.2 Stegodyphus mimosarum | reverse complement strand
TGTTGTTCCCCCCCCCCCCCCCCCCCCCACTGTTTCTGTGGTTTCAACAGAGGCGTAGCTGGGTGGGGATGGGAGACATTTGTCTTCATGCAGTGCATCCACGAGACTCCAAATTGATCCTAAGAAATTTTAGAATAAAATGTTTTCCATTCTTAGCAAACAGGAGGGGTGTGTGAAATCCTCAGTTGTTGTCGGGCAGTGAAAACTACTAAATTACTAGAAACTGTGTTTTTAATTCATTATTATAACAGTATTTCTGATTGTGCCAACAACTATTTTCATAATCAGAATAGGATGCTCAAATGCTTCCACTGAAAGAAAAGTTCAGTTTTACTTCTTATTTCTGTATACAAAATAACTCCACATAATTTTTTCTGGAGCTGTTAAATAAATTATAATGAACTGATTATTATTTCCTGTATAAAGTACATACTTATATGCATTTTTATACTCATCATGATTATGTAAAGTTTGGGTAAAAAGGTGTGGCTAACATTCCCTTATGTAACTTATTCAAGGCCTAAATATAATAGCAAATGTTCTCTCTCATTATATTTATAATATAAAATAATTAACTGTCAATAGACTTTTAAATTCATAGTTTTTAATTAAACGCAAGAATCGAAACCTCTTCAAGAATATATTTTGCACCACTTTGTGTCATTCTGCAGCATGTTATGTCACTTCAGCTCTCTCTAAATTGAGTTAATAATGTCCCATTCTACTTCACCGTACGTCAGAACTTTTGAATTTGCAAATATCTTTCCAATGGAGTTTCACAAGGCAGGTAAAAATGCTGGCAGCTAAGAACTTTTCAAGTAATTACCATAGCCTATGTTGGCTAGTGGTGCAAAAAAAAAAAACACCTAAGTCAGCTGAAGTGGATATGCCCTATTGATAGAAAATGTTTATTTAGAAGTACAGTGGGGCCTTCCAATTTGTTAAAACAAGGGAAATTGGCAAATGAAAGGTAACAGTGAAACCATATTTCTGCAATATTACTCCTACTACATTTATTATGTTAAAATATAATTTATTAATATGAAAATTAGTGTCATAAATTTTTAGATGTGTTGCAGTTAATTAGAATAAGTAATGGTTATGTAAGTTTTTATTTGTGATACTCTGTGAGAACAAAAACCTTCTCTGAAGAATTATGATTATGTGGCCTCTAAAACAGAGAACTGGACTGAATTGCTGAAACATTTAATAGAAACCTAAAAATTATATTTATTTTTAAAAACATCTTATATCAAAAAATTATAGTCTACAATTATTTAATTAATTATACTAATCAAAATTTTATGATTCGCATTTCTTTTCATTTGATACTGCTTTATAACTTTTTCTTTAAAAAAGATTTCTCTGTTACAATGCCTTTTTATCCTTGAAGGGGAGGGGAATATCTAAAATATGAAACAAAATTTTTAAACTCAACTAGAACCAGTTAGCAATAGACCTGTAAATTCTTAATTTTTAATTAAGCACATACCCTCTTCAAGGATATGTTTTGCAGCACTCTTTCTCTCACTGTGAAAAACTTGGTCTAATTGCTGCTCAAGATTTAAAAAGACGATTCCGAGCTTATAAATACAATTGCAGTTAGTATGCATTAGTTTTTCAACTACTTTCTTTGCTTAGAAAAATCACTTCTCTTCGCTAAGCTTCTTTTTCTATCATCTATAATGTAAACTGCATATGTGGAAATTGTAGGGTGCATTTAGCATCTCTAATGTCGTACAATTTAAACAAAAGTGTATCTCTGAGAAATGTTTTCAGCTCAAAATAAAAATGATATTTTTAACAATCAAGCCAATTGTGATTTTCCCGCCAGTTATATATATGCTACAGTTTTTTTCTCAGCCATGACTAAAAAGTGAATTATTTTCATCTTGTCTGTTTAGCTCTCTGCTAAATTCTATCAATGTACCACAACTGTGAACCTCTAAAATATCACATACACATATATATAACGGGTGAATCTGGAAAGTGGACACAATTTTAAGGCTATATAGGCAACATTTGTCATAGAATGTATGGTCGGAAAGCAAGTGGTGAGAAGTTAAAGAGTAGTTTTTCACTGCCACATTTAAAGAATTAACACAAAAATGAAAAGAAATATTCAGGAAACATTTTATTAACAGAACATGCTCATAGAAATTGCTCAAAAGATCTTCTGCCAGCTGTAATGCAGGCTTCACACCTGTGGAAGAAGGATTGACACACATTTGTAAAAACACCAGTCATTTCCTGAATACTGCCGGCAACAACGGCAATCCTGGTGCCTAGATCCACTTGGTTTCAATGGAGCACTCATAGATTACGCTTTTCATATGGCCCTACAGGAGAAAGTCCAAACATGAGAGATCCAGTGGATCTTGGTGGTCAAGTTATAGGATTGCCTCAACCAATCCATCGTCCTGGAAATTTCACGGTTCCTATAACCAGCAACTCATGGTAGAAAATGCCGTTGGGTGCGAGAACCAACACTTTTCATAGCATTTATTTACAATGGGACCTAGTGGCTCGCCGTTTGCATTCTAACCATACATTCTATGACAAATATTACTCGTGTAGCTACCTTCTATCACCCCCTGAAGTTTTGCTCACTTATTCATATTCATCCTGTATATATATATATATAATATTTTAGAGGTTCACAGTTATGGTACATTATATATATGTATATAATATAAATCAAATAAAAACTGAAATAAAATGCTTAATTTTAAGAATTTATTTCTGTTTCAAAACATGTGAAATGTAACAACATTTTGAAATAAAAGTTTGCTTTGTAGATACTGGAAAAAATTTAAAAATTATTTTCCATGTTTGAATATATATCCATACAGAATTTTATCAAAGTAGATTAATTTTTTATTTTATTTGTTTTTATTATTACAAATATATCCATGTAGGAAAAAATAAAATAATTTTCCATGCATGCATATATAGCCATCTAAGAGTTTGTCAAAGTAGATTATATTTATGAATGCGGATATTTTGTATATGGACAACCATGATCAGGGCCAGAATTTTTTTCATGAGAAAAAATTTAGAATTTAGTGATGAAAATGTGTTAAAATATAAAGGTGGGTGGATATTAAATCTCATATAATACTGACAGAAATAGAATCTTTTTATAAAACTTATAATTTGTTTGAAAAATAAAATTTCACATTCTCACATAACCATGAAAAAGAAAAGGACTTCCATTAAAAAGTTTCAATATAAGAAAATATTATGCTGTTTGGAAAAAGCATACATTTATATTGAAAAAACAGTATTCAATATCAACACTAACTAAATGCACATACTTAGTTTTCATGCACCTAACAGAGCTCTGACAGAAAGAATTATAAGATGTACTTAATTTCAGTAAGTTATGACACATTCAGGTCCCATGCATTTATCAATGTCATGTAATACATCAATAACACATCTCAAAGATGCATTGAGTGTTTTGATTATTGTTAATATGTATGCTGCTTTGTTTATAAGAGCAAGTCATATGTGAATACAACATTATTTAGTCTGTAAAAGTCAATATACATTCATTGAACGATTACATTGCAGTTCTGGTGTTAATAGTTTCCAGGTAGTAATATATTTATAGTTTTACAGGATCTCCAGTCAGCAAGCAAACAAGCTTTCCACAAATTTATATTTTTTTAGCTTGCTGTTTCACCATGAATAAAATATATTATGCAGTCTTTTATAACTGACATTATAGGCATCAGATAATTCTTTCATCTGAAGAGATTTTTGGATGTTTTATAAATACTCACGTGACAGAAGGCTTTAATTTATATGCAGCGCAAAATCTGAAATCTGGATGTCCAATATCCAGAACGATCTAATCTCTAGACCGCAATTTAGTTTTACTTATTATTTTTATTTTTCATTTTCCCTTTAAAACTCAAGGAATGCAGAATAAAATACATAAGAAAAAAGTTGTGCAAATGATTTTACTCCCATCTAATCAAGATCTTTGTAATTTTTAAACACCAGCTTGTTAGAGAATCACACCGTGGCCAATGACATTAACATTGAATTACAGAGGCCATGATTAGAGTTCTCAGAGTGAAAATTCTTGATCCATAAGTACAGGGCTTGAACAACAGCAATTTGTAATTGAAACAGAAATTATGGCTGTGTATAAAATTTCAGACAAAGGATTAAAAACAAATTTAAAAAATTACACAGAAAGAAATGTTTAATAAAACAAATAAATGCTGACCTATTTTTATAAATTTTATTCTTAAGGTTATAAATGCTTCATTATTTCATACATAACTATTACATAATTTTAATTTCATAATTCCTACATTTTTTTTACTGGATTTAAACTGATGATCTAAAATTCAGAATCTAGAATGGTACTGTACAAATATTCCAGTTTCAGCAAATGTGGATCAATCAATAAACTAAATAAAAAAAAAAATGAGTTACACTCACTTTGAATGTCTGTTGACTTATTTATTCATGCAAATATAAAACCTAAGCCTAACTAATCACCTGCATGTGATGATGATTTTCTCAATTAACCACTAATTCTCAGCTTCTTAGGCAATTCAGTCATTACTCTTACAGTGATTCTTAGGCATATTCACATTTACAGATGTTTCATACCTAAAGCAGCACACTTTCTTTACCCTTTAATAAAGTTGTTCGAATGACATCAATTAAAAAAATTCTTGTTCTCATGGTTAAAGACTCATCCACACAGTTAAATTGGAATGAAAATACTGAACAAGCTTTCACTTCTGCCAAAAGGTGCCATTGCACAGGTTACCCCTTTTGAGGCACCCTATTCCTGCAGCTCAGTTAAATATCCAGTAGATATTTCAGAAGTCACAATTGGTAGCATTCTTATGCAATTGCCTAGATATATGGGAATTTATAGCATTTTCTCTATGAAAACCAATACAAGTGAACAGAAATGGTCTGCATAAAACAGGGAATAAATTTATTCCACAACTAAGAAATTCTGACCATGTAAGACTATGAACCCCAACAAACCTCAGCAATTATGTCATTTAGATTTTATTTTTCACTACTTTAATGATATTAAACATGTGCAAGGTTCTAAGAACATTGTTGCCGACATCCTTTCAAGAACTACAATTGATTCTATAAAATAATCTTAATTTTTGGGGTTTTCAAAAATTTTCCAAAGCTCAAGCATCATGATATGGAGGTAAGAAACCTTCTAAAAAAAAATACATCATCTTCGAACCTGGAATTCAAGTCATGCCAATACTCTGATGGTAATATCTATGACATCTCTACATATGTTCCTTGTTATTTTGTTCCAAATTTCTTTTCGCAGATTGATCTTAAAGCATCTGTATAATCTCTCACATCCAGGAATTACAGTTACTATGAAACTCATTACATATGACCTGATATGAAGTGTCATATGAAAAACTAAATCTTGCCACAGATTCAAATTATAGAAGCACACTAATAGACCACTAGCTGTATTCTCTCTTCCTGATCGAGAATTCCGAAGCTTTCTTTCCAGAAATCCTTATGGAAATTTTTATTTCATTATGACCATCAGAAGGTAACATGTACCTTTTCACCCTAATACTTAGTTTCTTCAGATGGCCTAAAGTCACACCTATCACGGATATGCAAAACTGAAACTATTTGCAGAGATATTTTCAACATGCAGATATCTCGCTTTGGCTGTCCATTGGTCATAACAACAGACCAAAATTCTCAAATTAAATCCACCATGTTTGTAATTTACACCATTTTGGGTACAACCAAAATCACAATGACAGCCTACTCATCCAATGTCAAATTGTTTTGTTGAATGTTTTCACTGATATTTAAAATCCTCTCTCAAGGCTCATGAGACTAATAACTAGATTGAAATACTCCCAGTTGTTTTGTTCAATATTTGAATAGACATCAAGAAGGATTTGCAGGCTTCTTGGGCAGAACTGGCTGTATGGCACAAATCTCAGGCTGCCCAGTGATATGATAATGGCATCTAAGATCTCTTTATACGACACTTAATTTGTCACTAATCTCCAGCACAGAATGCAACCCAGATGTACTGAGGTATCAATCCAGTAAAGCCACCACTGTGCCAGTCATATTCAGGTCTGCATAAAGTCCTCTCCGGAATGGACAAGACTTTCACAACTGAAATAAATGGCCTTAAACCTGCTGTGTCTATAGAATGTAAAACCAGCCTATTTGCTTTTGGACTCTTAATTTCTCTGAACTGAAACCAAGCAGAGACTAAAGATAGTTTAGCAAAACAAATATGCTACCGAACTCTCTAGGACACAAACCGTCACAAGACTGGGTAGACATGTTCATTTCTCAAAAAAAAAAAACTTGTTTCTTCCATTATAATTTAATTTTTTAAAATTTGCTTTGTAATATATTTAATGTTATTTCATTTCTATATGAGCGCATTGTACCCTTGCAATATGTAGAATCCCATTTTGATCTCTTCTTCTAATTTTGTATCCTAATTTTGTTATTAAATCAAACCTTGCAATACAGATCCTCTACAATTTTTGATGATTTGATGTCGTTCCTTCGGGCTGTCATCAAAGGAACTGGACAGAAACTCTGTGGTGAGTAGCCAGGGTAGCAATAAAAGAGCAGGCCTTGCCTCTGTACTGTAGCTGACAAATACGGCAGGAAGGAGAAGTACTGAAGAAGCACAGAGAAAGCAGTCCGGTCTGTCGAGAAGTATTATGCATATTTTAAGTCTTGAAATAAAGACCAGTTTTTATTCTGCATTATGTACAACTGAGCTAAGCTATCCACCTAAGGTGAAGATGCCTTTATGGAGAATTTATTTAAGGGAAACTGACTCATATTCACATTATAGATGAAAAAGATCTTGAATACTCTCATGCAGCAGCCCATTTCCTAAGATTTAAACCCATGTCAAAGTACCGGCTTCACCAATTTTACCCTTCATCACCTGGTGAGACCCAAATTCTGACATACAATAATTAAAGGAAATATATTTAAACCAGTAAATAAATTCATAAACAATATAAAAAAATATGCTGCTTAGCCCTATGTACAAAAAAAATGGCCTTTACTGAAATGATCTTTATGTCTATGATCTAGACATATGCACGAACGCACACACACACATCAGAAAACATATAAATGCATTAGTTTTTGCTGATACCATATCACGACCATTAAAACTCGAGTCAATTTTTTTCAAAGTCATATTATGCTAAATTCTAGTTATTTCATTCTTCTAAAAGGGCATAATATTTAATTTTCTAAGTAATTTCATCATATAAACCCTAAAAATTAATTTAACATACTTTAATATTTTTTCTAAATAAAAATTAACTATATCTTCTATGAATATAAATATATCTTCTATGAAGTTTGGCAAATTAAATAGAATCAATTTACTATGAATGAGTATTTAAAATATATACACTCTATCACAAAAAAAAAAAATCAATACACCAAGAAGTTCTAAGATGAAGACAAAATTGGAGGATAAGATTATGTACAGAATAGAAAATGATTAAATTTTCAGAACAACTGAATAATTGATTTCAGAGTTACAAAGTAACAAGCTCAATAAGGTGTTGACCCACCTCTAGCCTGGATGCAAGTTGCCACACAGCGTGGCATAGACTGATAAAGCTCCCAGATGGTCTCCTGCAGCATTTCTTGCAAATTTCCTCCAATTGTCGGGCTAGCACATCAACATTCCCTGGCAGATGCAGTCACCTTCCCATCATATCCGAGACATGCTCAATGGAATAGAGATCTGGCAATCTGGCTGGCTAAAAAAGTGTCTGACAAGCTGTAAGGCAGTTCACAGCAACATGTGCTGTATGTGATCTGGCATTATTTTGCTGAAAAATAAGGCCAGGGTACTGCAAAAGGAATGGTGGCAAAACAGGTCTCAGAATGGCATTGACGTACCACTGTGCTGTAAGTGTACCTTTAATGATGACCAATGGGGGTCTGGCTATCAAAGGAAATGGCAGCCCAGACCATAACTCCTGGTTGAGGGACTGACGGTGAAACCAGCAGTAAATACCAAGGTGTTGGATGTCCATGCATCATCATAGAAAAAAGACATCAGAGACTGTCCCGCTTGGGTACAGCAAAACTGGCTGCAGACAGTAGCTCAGCTAACAGCCCAATACAATGTAACAGAAGCATATAGCCCAATACAACATAATAGAAGCATATAACTATAAAATGCATACAAGAGTAATCAGCTCATCATGAACATTAGAAAATATGACAAAAAGTATAAAATGAGCCTGAAAAGTATTGCATGTAAAATATTTTATCTAATTCCAAAACTTCTAACCCCAAGAGAAAGGAATTTACATAAAATGTCAGAATCAACTAGAATGAATGACAGAATCCATATTTTGTATAATGAGAACGACAGATGGTACATCCCTATATAAATTCAACCACACATTGCCATTTGCTACAGATAAGTAAGCTGAACTACTCATATGAAGATTAAATCATATTCTGTCCTTTTGTCCTGAAACACAGAGAGACTTGCATCACAGCTCATACACCATACTGGCACACTAAAGGAGAGAAGTATAACTACTTACAGCAACCCTTATTTGGCATCAGATCATGAATGCCCTTTCAGCTTGATCATATAAATGTAAAACTAACAACAAAGAGTTTTGCAGTTTGATCCCAGCAGATGAATTCAGTGTCTCAAACAGGTGACAATAAGATAGCACCCCAACAGAGGATTTCACTTGCTCACTCATTACCAATCACTACACAACTGGCAGAATGAGAAAATATCCTTGCCTTGTATAATAATACACACTCTTTTGCAAAAGAATTGAAGTACCATGAAGGAAGTGGTTCTTTTTGATGAAATTGAATGTGTATAGCTCATACACAGATAATAAAATGATTGAAAAATCAAGGTCATAATACCTGTTCACAGCTCACAATCACCCACTGAATGTTCAAATTAGTAGTTGGCCAAACTGCCCCTGGCGGCAATGCATGCTTGAATTCGTCGAGGCAAGGAAAGAGGTTCCTAATGTCGCTCTACGACACATTCTATTTTGTGGTGACCGAATCTGGCGGCCTACCATGTCTCAGACATGCTCGATTGGTGAAAGGACAGGTGACCTTGCTGGCCAAGGAAGAGTAAACACATGGAGACAGTTCAGCGGTATGTGGCCTGGCCTTATCTTGTTAGAAAATGGCCCAGAATGACATGCCATGAGGGGTAATGCAACTGGCCGCAGGATGGTATCAGCATATTGTTGAGCTCTTGAAGATGTACGGAGGATGATTAATGATGACCTGCTATCATAAGAAATAGCGCCCCACACTATCACACCAGGTGTTATGGCTGTATGCCTTTGTAAAACAAAAAATGATTGGGACCACTGGCCCCGTCCTCTCCAGACACAAACACGATGGTCATCTGCTTCAAGAGTGAAATGAGATTCATCATTGAACACTATATGATGCGAGTCTGATGGCAGCCATGATGATCGGCTGCGACACCACTCCAGATTACTCCGCCGATGTTGTGGGGTCTTAAAGGCCTCTGTGAGCGTAACCCCACCTCAGACAAGCGCCGTGAGATGGTGGACTGCACCACGGGAGGTATAGACGTGGCTGTAATGCATTGAATAGTTGACAATGATACCATTGGGGCGGTTCGGGTCTGGCGAACAATCATCCTATCTTGCTCGCATTCGTGCTCCTTGGCCTTCCAGAGCATTCATTTCATCGGCAATTTCCTTGTAGCAACCATTGCTGCCAACATCTTTGCACAGCAGTGTCTGTACACTGCAGGTGGTGGCCTATTGCTGGGTATGACCATATAGTTTCACGCAACCCTACAATGCAATCATATTCGAAGTCATTTAGTTGTCTGCAAGGTCTTCAATATCATTGTAATGGCATCTTAAGTTGCTTCTTTATGAAATTAAAATGGCAGCAACAAAAAAAAATTTCCACCTCTGTTACTGGTTTTATACTTTGAGAATTGTGCACAAGAAATGCATGCTATAATCGCAATTCCTGTTCATTTGCCTTGAAACTTTGACAATTCGCATGTTCGATCAAGATGTTTTTACATACCAAATTTCATCACGATCACAAAAGTCCTTCTTGGTGCTTCAAATCTTTTGCAAAAGAGTGTATGTTTGCTGCACTAAATGTGTCCACATTTCACGGTTTTCAACTTTACAATTTTGTGTTACTTGCGTTTTTGTAGTAAAAACAGTAATCTGTTATATTTTAAAAGAGGAGTACAATGTTGAAAACAAGTATTACAAAAAGGAAAACATAAAATTTTAATACAGAATGGGAAGAACAGTTTATCTTTACAAATAGAAAATGTGTGTGCTATATATGTCACGCAAGTGTGGCACTTCCAAAAAAAAAAAAGAAAACGTTGAAGGCATTTCAAAAGCATGCATGGATTTGATACAGACTTTCCATTAAAAAGGTGAATTTCATACAAATTAAAAGAATTTAAATCACAATTAATTGGACAACAATCATATTTTATTAAACCCAATACTAATATAATCTAAGATGGCAACAGTTGCATCTTTTCATGTGAGTCATGTGTTAGCAAAACATAAGACACCTTTTGCAGATGGAGAAATGATGAAAAAGGGTTCCTGGAAGCCAGTGATTCGTTATTTGATTTATTCAAGAACAAAAATGAAATTATTTCCACAATTAAAGATACACAACTTTCGCTTAGAACTGTCATCTGCCGTATGGAAATGATGAATTCTGATTTGGCTGATCAACAGAGAAATTTTCATTTGGTTTCTTCTTAAATTCTTAGTTTTGCTGTCCTTAAATTCATCTGACCAGTTATGACACAGGCTCTGCTTCTTTCCACCAAAAGCTTCTTAATTTCTTTCACCAGAGTCTAGGCATTAGCAGAGAGATGGCAATCATGTGTAAACACACCTTGAGACTACTTTTGTTGATTTTACCTATTATTCACCTACCTCTTGTATTACCTTTAGCATCAGAAGATTACATATGTCTATCCGACATTTGTGCTAGCACAAACTTAATATAAAAAGTAAGATAAGATTAGGTAAGGCTATTTGAACAAAACACTTAAGGGTTATCTAGCTAAAGGATGCTTTTTGTGAACAGATTTCTGATGGAAACTGACTCCATATTACACATGGATAAAATGATGAAAATAACAAGCAATCAGCCCATTTGCCTGAGATCAAACTCAGGTTGAACTCCCAGTATTCAGTGATATTAACCACTCGATAACTGCTAGGCCGAAAAAGTTACATTAAAACATCTTGTATGATGAAACAACTCATTTTATATGTTATGTTCTTATTAAATTAAAGAATCTTTAGCTTTATACGTTAACTGATAGCTTTATATATTAGTTATCAATCTTTAGCTGAACATAACAAAATTCCTTGGTTTTCAGCGCATCAATGGATTACTAAATGAAAACCGAGTACATTTATTCAGACCAGTCATATATTGGATATTCTGATTTAGTAAAACATATTTCTGTCTTTTTCCTGTACTTAATAATAGCTGATTATCAATAGAAATATTGTTGAATGATTGGAGTTTTCCTGATATAGAAATCTAATTAATTTAAATATAAGAAGGAATCTGGCTCTTCAAGTTCAAACTCATTTCTATATT
Organism: Stegodyphus mimosarum; assembly: GCA_000611955.2. NCBI lineage: Eukaryota > Metazoa > Arthropoda > Arachnida > Araneae > Eresidae > Stegodyphus > Stegodyphus mimosarum. The sequence goes on along the minus strand of KK120166.1, from coordinate 132,011 downwards.
CTTACCATACAGATATTTGTGATATATAAAATACTAAAGGAAAAATCCTTTACAATTTAGTTAACCAGAAAAATTTTAATTTATTAAAAGTTTTCCCAGTAAATTTGTTTCAGTAATTCATTGCAAATTAGTCCTAATAAATTTGCTGAAATATCAGGTCCCATCTACAGAAGAAACCAGCACGAAAAATAGAAATTTATAACTTGAAAAGACTAAAAAATTTTATTAATGTTTTTAGAAATCCCTCATGTTTCCAAATTTTATAATATAAAGAAGAAATGCATACCAATTTTAGGTTCAAAATGAGACAAAAATCAGCTTCAGGCTTACTTTTTAGAAATACTCTCCCACTTGTTTCAGTGATGGACGAAGCAATGGAAGATATACAGACAATGATGCAGAGTTTTAAATAAAATTATGTAGACATATACTTCATATAGATTTATATACAAGGAAAACTAAATATTTTTTTATTACTTAGAAATATTTTTGTGTTACAACGATGAAAAATGACGATTTTGTGTTACCATGAGATAAAAAGATACAAAAATTAATTTTATTAAATTATAAGTAACTAATTTACTCAAGTAATGAAATAAGTTTAAAAAAAATCACTGAATAGCATTTATTGAATACACATTCAAAATTTGATTACCTAATTTTAATTGTAGTGATATTAATTATTTACTTAATTGTTAACTTGTTTATATAATTTTCCCGTCTCCTAGAAATCATTAAACTACAGACTTACAAAATATTCCACTATTATATCATCAGTATTCTAATAAATGGACATTAAAATAACTCTATTTAATCTAGATTTAGATGTATAGAGGATTTTAACTGTTTGAGGTTGGAAATTATTTTTGACGTAGTAATAATAACAGCAGAATGTAATTTTCAAGAAACAATCTTGTTTCATTCTAGACAGGTATAAAATGCATTTAAGGGTCATGCTTTTTCATCAATTCTTTTTCTTCCCATAAAGAATATTTACTCCAATTGACTGTTTGAAAATACAACTATTCTCATAAAATATGACACTTGGCTACACATGAAAAATTGATCCTTGTAACAGAATTTTGGAAGAACATATTTCAGTTGCATCACTCCTTTTAACTGCATTCAACAGAAGTTTCTTTTCATCATCTTTAGTTTGAATGGGTTCAATTCCAAGTGAATGAGCTGCTGCATGGGCATTTTCAAGGTTTTCCCCATTGTGCAAAATGGATAAAGACAGTTTCTCTTAGAAAGTCCTGAACAAATGCATCCCTCACCTAAGGCAGATAGCCCATACATGCTTTGCCATACCCAAATAAACGAAACCTAACCTTAAATCTTATTTTGAAATTTCTATACTGACTTAAAATACTATTTTCCACCTTTTCGGGAAAAGTAACCTTCTTCCTACATAGGCCCTTGGACCCCTACATCTGTCTGCTTAGAAATTTTTCCATAAATGGATCCATCTAAGGAAACTATGAAAAATAAGATTGATCTACGGCAAACTTTGAATAAATGATATTTTTTTTCTCTGACTTGAATCTAGGAATACAAATTAATTTTTATTTATGGGAACTAAAAAATGAGATTTTAAAAACATATTCCATGAATGGCAGCAAAATATAATACTTATTTAAAGACAGGTAATATTTTTAAGTATTATCAACTGATGATCTGTTTGAGCTTGAAAGGAATTGTTCTTGCATTTGGAATTTTATAGCTCTTATAGTCATTCTTTATGGAAAATCAATATAATGCTTGTTTGCAGAAATGTTGGTTCTTTACAAGAAACCGAGCACCTTAAACACACATTTCCTGAAACAAAATTTTATTTCCAATTGCAATAATTCATATCAAGAATGTTTTCCTTTTATTCTTGTATTTATTGCTTCTAATCATAACTTTTGCGATCGATTTCTTTCAAAGCATTAATAATTTGAACCTTCTTGATCCTACAGAAAGAATTTAACTTTTCCTGATGAAAATATGTTTTGATGGCTTCAGTAAAACTATGTTATTAATACAAAAATTTTAACAAATACATACATTTTAAAACCTACAGTTTCGCTATAGAAATAGAGAAATTTTAAAGTATATTCTATATTTTTTGCCTACCAGATGATAAACATTGTTTTCTATGACTTAAGTCTACTGCTTCCGGTGATGTATAGATTTTTATGAAGAGCCTGAAATTTCATTTATTATACGGTACTTTGTTTTCTACAAGCTTGAACTGCTTAAGTATGGGTTTGTTAAAAAGTTATATTTTTCAAATTAAATTACTCTTGACAATATTCTACTAGTATCAACAAATAATTAAACACGTTTTCAACAATTCTTCAACTGCTTTCTTTTATCAAAATTAGATACATTGACAAATTAATAACAGTCAAACTAAAATTCCAAGCCCTAACCATGCCCTTTATTTTCGACAACAGTTAAATGCACTACAACCTTAAACAGCTAAGCTTTTGCTAAAAAAAAAAAAAATACATAAAAATTACATAAAAAGCTCAATGACCTAATAATTTCGAAAGGGGCTTTCACAGTGAACATTAATTATAATTGGTGTTAGTTTAATGCCTTTTTAAAAATAACTGTAAAAACTATATTTTTAAAACAAAATTTTCATGAAAAGAAATATTTTTTAAATCCAAATTTATAATTATTATTTTTTAATTAACAAACTGTATCCGAAAGCTGAAGTTTATTAGTAAACAACTAAGCTCCACTCGATCGCTTCTTCTCAAGAATCATGGGAAACGCCACCGAGCTGGAGTAAAGTTAGGCAACGGTGCCCCAAAATTAATAAATGACTTTTCTTAAACGTGCTTAGGCATTTAGAATTTTAACCAAAGTTTTTTTTCTATTGTTAAATTTGAACACGTTTCTTAAATAACAAATATAACTCACTTAAGCATCCTTTACCCTCACGGGCTGCAAGGAATAAATATTTCTTCGGCACTTGATATAAATTTTGAACCTCTAATGAAAAAGGGTGCATAATTTTAAGTATTTTATTATTAGGTTTCCATTCTGTCGCTGTTTAGACAACATTCTTCGACTCTTTTTTTAATAAAATAGCATCCAGAAGTATGTCTGATACGAAAGTTTATCTTGACGTTTAAATCATTTTGTAATCGCGCCATAGTAAATTTATAATAATTCTTTTTCCCTTTTCTTTTTCAGATTTCCGGAATTCCGTGACAGAGAGATGGTAAGTAATTATGGAGAGAATAGTGATTGTATACAACCATTGTAAATAAATCTGGCGGTAATATGTTAGGCCTAATAGATATTTAAATTTTTCCTCCTTTTTTATTTTTATCAAATTTATTAAACATAGGTAAGTATCGGCTTATAGAAACTAGTTATAATTTGTCGTTATTCTAACATTTTGTACGTTTGAATAAGGAAACTTAATTGAAAAATATTGCTAGGAGCATGTAGGTAAGAAGTAAATAAACAAGAGAATAGTGGTATGTATATGAGATAAATACGTTCGTGCATACGTAAGTGGTACACTTCGCAGAAGGTGTTGACATTTCCAAATTACTCGCAAAAATATAAGATTTTATCAGTTTTTGAAAAAGTAATAATAAAGTTTTACCACAGTGGGTATAAAACTTTCTTTGATGACATTTTTCCTCCTAGCTTGGTGAATTAATATTAGTTACAATTTAAATCAGCTTATACAAGAAATCAGAATTCTCGAATTAGCTGTTCGGATTATCAATAGAATAAGGAAGCTGTATAATGATCAACATATTACTTACAGAATTTAAATTAGTAACTCAAAAGATGAGTGATGTTGATGTATAAACAAAGTAAAGGAATTGCACAGAAAAAGGAACTTCATCTTTAACTTTCTTACAAGATTATAAACAGTAGTTCAGTCTTTGAAATATTGTAGAAAGAGATAATTAATTATGAAATTAAGGGAAAAAGTGAGCTATTTCAAATTTTTCAGGCTGCTTTTTGTTATGATGTCGAGATTATCAAAAATGCTGGTTATAAATCCCTAGTGGACTATAAAATAACAATAAAAGCAGTCACCTTCTTTATGAACTCGAAGTCACCTAAATATAAATCTAACAGGAGTTCCTCTGTGTCTTATTGCATCACTTTGACAAACTCCACTGTTCTGAGTACATGCATCATTATAACCAAGTCTGGTGAAATTATTTTGTTACTTGTCTTTTCAAGTTTTAGTCCTTTTGTTATGTGTATTCCATTTTAAATATCAATAACTTTAATTTTCTAATATTTAAATATGTATAATTTATATTAAATTACAGGGTGCTCTTTTGGACTGGATTCAGAAAAATATGTATATGCATATGTGTGTGTGTGTATACATTTACATACATATCTGCACATGCATACATATATTTCTGAATGTGAAACTGCTAACAGAAGAGTACCAGTTAGGGTTCAATGTAACGTGCATGAAATCTCTATTTCTAAAACTTATAAACTATTAGAAAAACAAAATTTTTTACTCTTTACAATAAAAAAAAGTTATTGCCATTAGTTGCTTTGCAAAACATATATCTCTTTGTGATACAGTAATTTTAACTCTTAAGTTGGCATGGTTTAGCTGTGAGGTATCTTCCCCAATTTGAGTGAATGGAGAAAAATAACCATAACAACTGAAAGGTTAAAATTTTCTTGAAGTACAAGCTCACCTTTTCCAATAAATTTTATTTACTGTCTGTGTGATAAAAGTAGCGGCAAGTTCTGTTTTTTAACTCTATTCCTTAGAAAATTAAATAATTAATTTTTTTTAACCAGAAGTGCTATTACTTTCTTAATTTATGGATTTACTTCTTTCATTGCTAATAACAAAACATGATTATTTTATTTTTAGTGTGATGTTAAGCTCTTTTATTATTGTTATTACTTATAGTGATTTTTGACATTACTCACATTGTAAGGTCTTATGAGTAATCATAAGTATGAGCACTTGTTGTGTGTCATAAGTCTGGATTATTAATAGTGATGATATGATCCCATCTTTACATGGGGATTTTGAAGAGCTATATTTTCATCTTCTACCAGTTTCTTCAGCAGACTTTATGCCACAAATTTAAAAACACTGCAATTATAGCAACTGTACTGTAGTTTCTGCATAACTTTGGTTTTCCAGTGTGCAGTAGGCCTTGTTGAACACAGCACTGTTCACATTGGTTATTAATTTACATAAGGAACACAAGGCTATTTGCTAGAGCTCCATCTTTATTCTGATGGGAAACATATTACAGAATGGAACTTGACGGTCTTATATCCTTCTTCTCTTACTGCAAACTTCTCATGTAAAGAAGATTTTCAGATTTTTTCAAAAACCCCTATTCCAATTAAATAGTTTCCAGACTTCTGATCTGGATGTAGTGCAATCGCTCAACCTCTACTAATAATCAAATTCTCGTGGGCAGCTTTAAGTTTTATTTATTTATTTTTTAACATTTTTTGCAATCCTGAATCAAAAAAATTAGTTCTGTAGTAGACATTTTCTGTGAAAATTGAAGGCAGTAGGAGGATGATAAAAAGGAATTCAGAATTTCTTAAATTTGTGAAATTTCATGTTTAGCAAGACCAAAAAAATATGTTATTAAGTGAAAACTAAATGTTACTTCTGGAAATTTACGTATAAATTAAAACAAAATTGAAATAGATTAGACAAAAAAGAAGAAAATAAATTTTAGATTTAAGCAATTTGTTGTGTCTTGGTCACATTAATTCTGTAATGTTGAATGCCAATTAGCAATGTAATTTTTAACTATCATATATTAGAAGAGTCAAAGAGAGAAAAAAAAATATGTGTGGTGGTAACGACTTAGCTGATCTAACAAGGATAAGGGGAAAAAACCTTTTCCTTAGCCTCCTGCCATGTGAAAATATGGCCAAATTTTTTCCTATCTGCATGCGGTTTACTTATTGCGTCTGGTGGAAGTGCATTCTTTAGCATTAAATTTGGCGTAATATATTATTATGTTTTAGGCATTATTAGTAATCTTTAACAATGTTTTTACCTAAAACATAGGATGCAGTAAAGTTTCTGATTCATTTCATGAGTTGATTTATCTTGTTAAATTTACTGCTTATTGTTGCACAAAATTTTATGCTGTAAAATAAAATAATTAATCTACGTTATCTTTATTTAATGTTATTTATTTATTATTTTAAGTTTGTTTTGCACTTTTTAATTCTTCCATGCAATTCATACCATAGCACTGTTCATACATTTGCTTTTTCAATTTGTTAGAAAATTAGGGGGCTTATTAATAAAAACTAATGCAATAATTTTTTTTATGCCAAATAAAACTTTGTTAAATATACAGTTGCACTTTTTACTTAATATGTTTTTCATATATACAAAATATTTATTTTTTTTAAGTCACCTATTTTTCATTAAAATATATGAATGATTTGCAAATAAGCTTTAGTGCTGTATTCATAATATAACTTATGTCATTTTGATGTGTTTAAATTTGTTTTCTTGTTATTGATAATACACAAAGTAGTTTTACGTTTTTTCCTCTCCTGATAGGTGACTGGATGCTATGCTAAAAATTTGCCTTCCACTTCATGAAATGTTACAGTGGTTATTTAGCTGTAACGTACCACCAATTCCTAATTACTCGATATGTTCACAGTTTTCTGGAAGAAATTGTCAAATGTGAAGTGCCCATCATATTATTTCACAGCCATTAACAATGTATAGAGTTCTACATAATCATCTTATTGAGTTCTGTATTCAACAGTTTTTAGTAGCTTGGAACGTATTGAAGGATATAAAGGTAAGCATTATTATAGTACTTATACAACCACCTCAACATAGTTTGACAATTGTTTACAAAAGAAAAGGGCGATTTGGTGAATTTTCAAATTGGAATGTACAGTGGATATGGTTACCTGAAGAAGTGTGTAATGAACAAACTTTATTGGCCATTTCAAATTGTCACATAATTTATGTTGCTATATGTTATTATTGTACGCTTTATGTTATTTTATTATTAAGCCTTGGTTAATGGTCCCAGTAGGTCAGATCACTGTTATAATGGATAACAACAATTCTGAGAACTTAAACGATTAAAATAGCATTTCTCTTTATAACTGTATATCATGATCACCAGTTCTCAAGCCAAATTAGCTGTCACAAGATACTTTTTTTTAAAAAAAGGAATTTTTCCTTTTTATTTTTATATTCTTTTTAATGTTTGTATAATTTACATCCCATTTAATACTGTTGCATGATGTTTCATTTATAAAATACTTTAATATAGTCAAACATTTAATTATAATAAATATTGCAATCTCTTCCAAAACTAACTTTTGTAACAGACTTGCTTTGCATTATGTAGAATTCCAGTTACGTAAAGATTTATGGGAGCATTATTCAATTAATTCAGGACATTACTGTACTTTTCCTTCATGTTATAACAATTTTTATAGCCAGCCGTGAGTGTGTACATTATATAGAAACTATATCAATAATATTTTTATATTATTGCTTGATTGCATAACATGTAGTCATTGTATTTTAACATTTTCTTTCAAGGTAAATTAATTTCTATTTTTATGTTAATTGCATAATGCATACATTTTTACACCCTAATTCTAGTTCCGAAGTAAAAGTATCTTTTCACATTTTTTTTAGCATATCTGTGGATTATTACAACCATAAGTATTATTAATTGTTACATAAAATTTAAGTTTTCCTTTTAAAAATATAGGAGGCTATAAACAAATATCAAATTTTACAATTTAAAGTTTTTGGGTTTTTCAGTAATAATTTAATATTCTTGATATGTATATTATTATTTACTGTGATTATCATTAAGAATCACATATTAAGTAAAATTATAATTCAATTTTTTCTTATTTTTCATTAGTCTATATTTTAAGGTACCCCCTTGGATTATCGCAAAGTTGTTGTTTCATTTACGGTAACCTAAGTAGTTGAATGTTATGGGAACCCTATGACATTATTGGTTGCATGATTGCGGAGAATTTGTCTGATGGGAAAATATTTGTAAGGGCTTATTTATGTATTAGATGTTGGTTAGGAAGTATGTTGCTGCTTGTTTTACACCGTAAAATGCATGCTGGTGGTATGGCACCGAGATTTAAGGATTTGGAAAACAGAGCTCATATCAACAGTATGGAAGGTATGTGAGGTGTAATAAAAAGGGATTTTCAAAAGAAATACCATCGACAGTGGGACAGTACAGAGAATATTTATCATTTTTACTTTTGTGAATTTATGTGTCAACGCAGTATACAGATTCTAGTTTAGATAATTTTAAATAGTTTTTGGATGCTGTTAAGGAATTCTGTGTTTCTCACATATCAAAGAAAATTTTTAAAAATAAGTCGGTATTTTCTTTTTGTATTGCATAGATTACACAACATGTATTTCCATTCTTATGTTATTTCATTGTTTGATTTAAAATGACGTTTACTGAGATTATATACTTGTTTTAATTGTGTTTTATTGCATTATGTTTTGGACGCACTGTTACTGGGGAGGGCATTGCATGTAAACAGGAATGGTGCCAAAAAATCGTCAGTTTTCGTTAAGGGATACCCTGAAATTATATTTTTACCTTATTTTCATCTTCAAGAATTATACAATCTGTTTTTTATACTAAGTTGTATTTAAACCAAATTAGCTATTTTTATTGTCCCTACTCCCCCCCTTTTTTTTTTATTTTTTTAGTCCAAAGGGGCTTCGTCCCTGAAGGACTATTATTTTCGTTTTGCGATTTTGCGTCGGAAACATTAAAAGTCTGTATCACTTTTCAAACTGTTGCCACAAAATATTGCAGCCCTGTATTATATTTCAAGAAATTAAATAATGAAGAATGTGCATAAATGTATGTATGTGTCTCACATTGTGATAAAACGACGGTACCTAAAGCCATCGAATTTTGAATGCCGTAATCCTATTGCAAATATAGACATCTGGAAGCCCAAATTTGAAATTTGGAATATGTTTTATTAACGATTTCATATTTTGTAAAAATTTAATGAATTTTTGATTAACAAACTCAAGGATTTCAAAGCGGGCAATGGCAGCGTTGTACAGAAAAAAAAATTTTTATCTGCAGCACGTGAGACTGTGTGTATTCCTACACACAGTCTCACGTGCTGTATGTAGATTTCTAAGATATGCTCAGTTCTAAGATATGCTCATTTCTAAAGATATGCTCAGTTTAAAATTATTTTGCGATAGTGTTCTTTAACAGAATTTTATGGTTTAAATGCGAAGAACATGATATTCAAAAAATAAAAGTAACTTACAAAATGTTTTAAAAACGCCCCTTTGGACGTAATTTAAAATCTGAAACCTTTCAGATTTTTTTTTCAATTTGAGTTAGTTTTGTCCATTATTTTGGCAGAACCTGATGCCAAAGCTATGAATCTTCACTTTTGCTGATTTCGTACATGTACACCTTGCAAAAAAAGGGGGGGCCAGTTCTGTATTTCCTATTCTACTGGGCCAATTGATAAAATTTCACTTGCATTTTTCATGTCTTGAAAGCAGGACTTAGACTATACAGTGGCTCAAAAAATGATTGGGCAGTTTGAATTTTTATATTCTTTAATGAACATAAAAACTAAAATAAATTCAAACAAAAAGAAAAGCTTTTATTTTAATTACATATAAATTGAACACTTTTTATAGTAAATACATTTTTGAAAAGATAAAAATTAAATTCAAAAATCAATATAATTTATTTAATGAGGAAAAATATTCTTTCAAAAATAATCGGACACTTTTAGTAACAGCTAAAAATGACAAAAACGTACATTGCTTCTGCTTCTTAATATCTTGTGGGATAACATTTATACTTGTTCACTTCATTTAATCCTTTGGGTATTATTGACTACACAAGTTTTTTTATTATCTCTGGACTTATTTTATGCCACTCCTCTTGAATCACTGCTTTCAGTTGCTGCTTCAAAAATGTGCTCTGTTTTCAAATTTTTGATTCTAGTTCATGCCAAATACGTTCAAAAAGATTAAGATCTAGCTATTGGGTTGTGCCTTAATTACATCTGGACACTTATGTAACATGCAGAATCTGACACTATGCTCAGTATGCTTTGGGTCATTGTCCTGGTAGAATTTAAAATTATTTTGTATATTAGGTTTTTGTGCTGATGCCAAATTTCGCTTCAAGATATTTATACTGATCCATAATGCCATCTATAAACTCTATATTACCAACACTGGAATGGGCCATAGATCCCCATACCGTAACTCCGCCTCTGCTGTGTTTAACACTTGGTACTAACTTTTGCTTCCGAAACTCCTGTCTGGGTTTTCTCCACGCCAACACTTGTCCATCTGAACCAAATATGTTAAATTTGGTTTCATCAGGAATCAAATCTTTTTTCCAGTAGTCAGGTGTCTTTTGTTTCATTGATTTTATGAAAGCGAGTTGGAAGTTTTCGTGTTTTTTTTTTTTTTTTAGCGACACTCAATTTTGGATTCTTTTTAATGTTCCTTAGAATAAAGCGCTTCGTTCCATCAGATAATTTAGATGGTCTTTCAGGTCATCTTTTATGTTGAATATGATTCTGTATCTTAAAACACTTAATATCAGAAATTGTAAAATCAATTAAATTAAGTAAGTAAACAATTTTTCTAATAGGTTTTCCTTTCTTTTGCTGAAATTCAATAACTAATCTGTGGGTTACCGACGATGTTACCTTTCATGGCCGAGCCATTGCAAGAAAACATTAAAATAGCGAATATTTTCTGTAAAGAAAATTCGAATTATAAAAGCAAACAATTTTTAGAGTTTTGTCTAGCTTCTTTATCCAAACTAATTCCATAAAGTTTTGTTTTTTATTTATTGCAGATGATTTTAATTAGAAATATGAAAATGTCCGATTAATTTTGTGGTATCTTTTTCTTTCATTTCAGTCTAAAATGCTAATTTTTAAATTTACTATTTCGTTTTTTTCCAATTTATTCAGTACAAAGAGATATCTAAGAAAATATGTATTCTAAAGGAAAATATTCTTTATTTGTTTACTACAAAGCTTTTCTCCTATTACTTAAAAAAGTTGAAATAGTGCTGTGGCCGATCATTTTTGTGAGATACTGTGTATTATGTTTATATATAGCATTGTTCTAACATTTTTATTTATTTATTTTACCCAAAATTGGTCTTTTTCTGAAATGACATACCTATTTTTGTAATACTTTGAGTGTACGACTCAAATTTTGTAAAATTTGGTGAAAAACTTCCTGAGAAGCTTAAAAATTTATCTTGTTGTATTTTTTTTAGTTTGCACCAAGAATAATTCACTTAACAAAATACTTAATTTATGGTAACAAATTTTTCTTTCCTTTTTATTGTGCACAACAAGAATAAAAGGTGCTTCATTCATTCTTAGAAATAATTTTATCAAAATGTGTAAACCATATTTGCCGTTATTATCACTTATGACAAATATGCCAAATTTCAGTGCACACCAATGGATAAATACACATTTATCTTCGGATATTTTTAATAAAAAATTCTAATTTTTTGCTGATATGCGTAAAAATACATCTACTTTAAGATAATGGCAAAAGTATTGTAGTTATAATCCAAAAAATTTTTTGAAAAAGGTAAAAATTACAAAAAAAAATTTAATTTTAAAAACAAATCAGAAAATAGCTGTGAATTTTATTTGGATTGAATTTAAATTTCGAATTGTGAAAGAAGGAACCAAGTAAGTTAAAAAAAAATATTATTAAATATATACCAAATGAATATATAATGAAAAATGCAAGTTAAATTTTGTTAGTTGACTCAGTAGAACAGGAGGTATTGTCCCCCCCTCTTTCTTTTGGCAAGGTGTGCATATTTTAGGATGTTTTTAATACTTCACCTTTTCCTAAATGTTGCACAATATTTACATATTAGTTTACATTAGAGACAAAATGACAAAAGCTGCAGCTGAAGTTTTTGTACATTATTATGATTAAAATAAATTTTATCAAAAAATTTATTAATTTTTTGCTTGCAATTGTTTAATTGGTTTATTTACATAGTATTGTAATTACCTTAACAGAAATTGCCAAACTGGTAACCATGCATATAATCTTCAGTTTTAACAACCATTGTGGCCATTTCATATGCATTCTCTTTATTGTATTCCAAATTCCAGTGGTTTTATAGACAGATCATAATATTTTTTGTTTGTTTTACATCCAGTTTTTACATATGTGTTTCCGTGATTTTCCTGCACTGGAAGAAACTGCAGTAAAATATCTGCTGAAATGAAGTATTTTTCTGCAGATTTGCTAGAATATTTTCATAAAAGTGATAGCCGCAAAATTTTCTCTAGGATTTGAAACACAAAAGCGTAATTATAAGTAGGTTTAATGTTTAATTTTTGGGCTAAATATATACTTAAAATGTAAAATGTGTTTAAATATAATAAATATTTTTCTACAATTGTAAATCATCACTCTTTTCTGTGAAATTCACCAAGCTGTATCAAGGTGGTTGCACTAATATCTAAGTACTGTTTGTTTCTTTATTTTTTTAACACTAGAGTATCACAAGATAGTATTTTTCTATAAGAAAAGTTAACTTCCTTTTTTATCTGTTCTGATAAATTCTTTTTTTTTCCCTCCTAGAAATGAATGGAATGAGGCCTCTTCATGCTGACCAGGTAGAGAAAAAAAAACGAAACTACAAATTGATTATTGATCCTGCTCTAAAGAAAGGTCCAGAAAAAGTATATAGATATGATGGAGTTGTTCCTGGAGTAAGTGTATTTGCGAAGTTATTGATTAAGTGATGCATTATAAGGCAGTGGTTTTAAAACTAATGTTAGTTTTAAATTTCTTTTAAATATGAAAGGCATTACAAATTTTAATTATGTGTATGTATGATTATTAAATCAAAATTATGGCTAATTTTGTCTCTCTTTGCAAAAGAAAATCGTGTTCTTTTTTCTTGTATATTTGGAAAATGAAGTATGTAAACTTATTAAAATATCAAGATTATAATGTCAATAACCAGATGCAGTTCAAGTAAATTTTATGTGTGTTTTAATATCATCAGTTTATTGTATTCTGTAGTTAAATACCAATGGGACAGCTGAGACATTATTTTTAAGTGTAATTAATTAAATACTGATTAATATGGTGATCAAAAGTTTCATTCAAGAGTTTTATGGTGTGTTAAAATTATGCATTTTGTCTTAAGGGAAGTTAATACCAAAGGAACTGCTGTAGAAAGTCCAGAAGTGTTATCTTTTCTCTCCAATGGAAAAATAATATATTTTTTATCCTGATCATTTTCTTTGCGCTTTGATTATGTTTATATGTTGTATGACTTCTGTATGGATGTTTTTGTTCGAACAAAATATAGTTAACTTCACATAAATGTAAGATACTTAATTTCTTTCATTTTAACTTAATAATATTTCAAAGAGAAAAAATAAATGGAAAGTGTAATAATAACTTTTAAGATAATGAAAGACATAATTTTTTCATGTTAAATTGGCATTTAAAGATTTATAGATTATTGTATAATTAAAAACTTATGATAGATTTATTATATTTAAAAAGTTTTATTAACCTTAATGTATCTTATTTCTCCTCGTCCTTCCTTCTTCCCCCCCCTTCTTTTAAGCCACACCATTTCCCTTTATTCTTTTTCTTAATCTACAAGTCTTCGAAATATTTTTCATCTACTTCTTCTCATTCTTCTATAGTGTAAATTAGTGTGCTCATTATACCAATATGCATAGTACTTCAGCTGTTGGGATAAATAACGTACAAATGATTCCTCAGTTATATTTTTTTGTAAATTAATATGACAATCAGGGATTCAAATAAGTAGCCAGTCCTCATGTATTTCTTGTATCTCTCCTGAAAGGGATCAAGTTGAGCAGCATAATATTTGAGTCCCTGTTGGAACCAGTGGTAGTAGCTTCATGGGGTGTCATAATTAGTGTTATCAGCAGAATATCTTCAATGAAGTTGGGTTTTCAGTATGGGCACATAATCTTGTTGCCTGGCTCTATTATGAGCTCTTATTATTGCCATTGTTAGATATTTTGTGATTGTCATTCTTTGTGTGTATCTTCTTTAAACTTCTAATTATCTAGTCATCATCTAGCTCATGTATCCTACCTTGAAAATGTTTGTGTTTTGTTTTGGGCAGCATAATAGTTCAGTCGTCATTGGAGCCAATAATAGGTAGACGAATTGTTGGATACTGTCATGTCATCATTTAGATTCAGTTTTCGGAGTAGATACATAACATTCTTGTTGCCTCTCCTTAGTATTCTTTTATGGGTATCCCACGAGTCTGTCTTCTGTATTATTTAATTTATTTTGTATTAGATTTTGCCTCTATTTATTTATTTCAATATATGTGTATGTGGAATAATTTATGTTGCGGGTGAAAGTTCAAATTTCAAAACTAATTTTAGAGGCAAAATGAGTCCACAGTATATTTAGTAATTTTGTGTGTCTGAAACCAGACCTGATTAAATTCAATAAGATAACAATTTAAGGTTTTGGGTTCACAGATGTAATGTGCTTAAGAAAAGCTGTAAATGAAAAATAAACTTCTCGTGAAACTCGCATGTGTAGACTATGTTAAAGACATATGTAAATGGCCTTAGATTTGCTGTAATGCTGAATCTTTAAAACATTAAATCACATTGGTGATTTTAAAAAACAAGCACACTTTTTTCTCGTCCCATTTTTGAATGTTGAAAATGGCCAAAACAAATTCGAAACTGAATGGTACCATGTTTTATTTTACTGGACATTAGAACTTTTGAACTAGCAGATGAATACATTTACTGATGAACTGAATGATTTAGATGATGAACACATTTATATAATGCCGAATTTTTTAGATAACAGCTCATTAAGGCAGAATTGATGAATTTATCACTGAGTTCACGAGACAGGTAAAAATCCTGTCGTGTCTTTTATAAAATATAATAATTTAGAATGGAACTGGGAGTTACAAATTACTTTTTAAACATCGCTGATGTTGTAGATGATGCTGGCATGTAGAAGGTGTAACTGCATAATAGGATGAAACTTAATACAAATGTAGCTGTAGATACAGCATACTTTATTTTTGGATAAAGTAATTCTAGAGGTACATGTCCTGATTCACATATCATCACGGACACAATCCAACATACATACATACGTATGCATGCATAGATGCCACCAAAAAAATCTCTTCAGAATCCATTTTAAATCAGTTTTATAATTTTTTTTGGGGGGGGAAGAGACCTTTATTCTGTTCTTACATACGAATGTCTCTCAAAAACATCATTAAATTGCATTCGATAGCAGTCAAAATAGGTATTTTCATTGAAATATGATACCCAAAATTTTTTACGATTACTACCTTTTTACTTCATACAAGGAAATAAAAAGTGAATAGGATGCATATGGTACAGAATCAATAAAAAAAAGGCTTTATTAATAGTATGGCATTGGTACAAGAAACTATCTGGCCAAGAAGGAAAACAACAAACAAAAGAGCCTTAGTAAGCCATATGACCTCCCATAACTCCAATGTTGCATTGCACTATCTGTTAATACTCAATACCAAATTATCTAATAGTTCATGGTGTAAGAGATCCCATTCTTCAAGGAGCATCTGTTTTAGTTAGCTGGTGTTCTCTGGAGTGTAAGATCATGTCGCTAGATGTCTCCCTAAATTATCCCACACCTGCTCAGTGTAATTTAAATCAGGGAAGCACACTGGCCAACCCATTCTGTAGATATCTTCACTATATCAGCAATATAAGTCTGGTAAAGCTGTGCATTGTAATCCCTAAAAACAAAGTTGAGACACAGTCATGATCTGTGGTAAGTGAACTTCTGTCGAAAATTTGGAGCTCTCATTGTCTGTTCTTCGTAATGCCACTCCAAACAAGCATGCCTATTGGTCTCTTTCCATGATGTCTGTGGGGTGAAAGTATATCCCTACCTTCTTCCGTATCAACTGGTGCAGAGAATCGTTTGTCAGACTGTGAAACAACGCTCATGGGTAAAGAGGGCATGACTTCATCATAAGATGTCCTGTCTTTGTGTTTTTTACATCACTATAAACAGTACTGGCAATGGGCTACAGTCAATTGTATGCAACATTCAGGACAATGGACGAATGGGCCCGCTTTATGAAGTCTGGCTGCAGGAAAGCAGGACACCTGTCATCCAGTTGCCATGTGCAACTGCTGAGCAATGTTGCCTGCTGTCTGTTTTCAATCTCTTTTTGCCTTGCAGTGTGATATCAGTCATCAATTACAGTTTTCCTTGGCCAACTGCCAACAACTTTTCTGGCAGCTGTAACTGTCATTTGGAAGGCTTTTGAAACTTGTGAAACAACACTTTTGTCAATTCCAAACTCTTGGGCAACTAACTTGCACTTACAGAAGAATGCCTAGAAATGTGTTTTCCTTTCTTTTTGTCTATCAGTGATCACACTGATTCCTTGTGTTTTGCATGTCTCGATGTCCCCTTCTGGTGTCGTTGTGCTCATATTTGCGTATGCGTCACCTTTTTACTAATTTCATTTTTCTGATCAGAAAAAGCCTTTTTCAGCAATTTCATTGTTGTATGTTGAAAATATATTATAAAGTCTTTACACTTTTGTACTGAAATATTTATTAAATTCTCTCCCACAAGTATACTTGCTTTCTTGCAAGTGTGTGAGTTATTTAGCAAAATTTATATTAAATTTCAGATGAGATGTTGTAGTTTTAACATTAAGGTCATTACTGTGATATTATGTATTTTATTTAGCATTCAGGAGTGCTGTAATAGAAAATGCTTAATTTGAAATTATCGAAGCCAAAGGTGTTAAATTAATGTTATGCTTTATTATTTTATTAAATTCTAAAATGTATGTCCTTACACTTTTTCTTTCATATTAAATTTTGTTTTAATTTGCCATCTAAATTTTTTTTTTTATTATTATTATTATATAGCTTGAAAAGTATTATCCTCCTGTTCATGTCAGAGATCCCCGCTCACGTTTGTCAACTCTATGGGCTAAAAATGAACCAGCAGATCTCATTCTGCCAAGATTTAAGGTAAAACATATTAAGGGTGTAAAATTATAGTGTTTGTGGCAATATTTCATTGTTTAAAAAATGTATGTTTAATTGTAGCAGCTAACTATAAATTTCAAAAACCTTTTTCTTGTGATATGCATTTAGGGGACCTTGTATCTGTATGGTATTTTTAAAATTATTCAGGGTTGCCACGCTACCGGGAGAACCGGAAAAAATCAGGGAATTTAAATATTTTAGTCAAAATCTGGAAAAGTCAGGGAATTTTATACAGCGATCTCCCCCCAAAAAAACGCAAGTTTTGCACCGACGTTGGACGCAATCCCTTTCTTGACGCGCGTTACCGTCATACGGGCAGCTGGCACAGAGCCAACTTTCGCAGCTCCAATCAGATTGTCTTTCAGAAAGGTAAAGCAAGTTTCGAGTCACCTCGAGAGAGTCGCATGTACATGTGCAGTGCATGTTGAACTAAAGAAAATGTGCATTCTTGTATAAAACAAAATCGGTTTAATCATAGTATACGGTACCATGGAGGTTAGAATAGCCTCCATGTATGGTACACATGGGATTTGGCGACATTAGGATGAGCAGTAAACGGGTCATTGTGGTGTTGGCAGCAATTTTCAAAATCGGGCCTAGGCTGTAGCGTAAAGTAGGAGTTTACCGCAAAATCTTTTAAGCTACTTTTTTTCCATTTTGCAGTAAAATAAAAAAAAAAATAGTAATCAGTCATCTAGGCTAACCACTTAATATATATTATATTCGCCAAAATATCGTTGATTATTGTAATTCAGTTTTTAATTATTTTAATGTTATTCATATCATTTAATGTTGCTTCTTCCCTCTAAATTTATTTATGTAAATAATACTTTCAAATTTCTTCTCTAGCATAGTCCTGAAGCTAATTCTAACAGTATGATGGCATAACATCACAAAATTTAATGCACATATTTTTTGCTTATGTATGTTGCTAAATAAATATAAAATACCTAAATTTATTTAAAAAATATCATTAAATAGATTTCTTTCTTTCGTTTAGCTGCAAAATGTCTGCAAAAAAAGACATTTTTTAATCCAGATTGGACAAGTCTAATCTCAATCTTCAGTGAAGAAAACGACTATTATAGTTAAAATAGTAATTCTTTGGGGATTATAAGTCATATGTAATTGGCAAATTTTTGTGTTTTCAAGTGGTACCATAATTAATTTACCGCTTAGCACAGACAAACTGCACTACGCGGAGGGACTGGAATTTTCTTAAAGCACACCTGGAAAACTGCAAAAGTCAGGGAATTTCATTCTCCTGTTTGAGTGGCAACCCTGATTATTGCATTATGAAATTAAAGAAAAGTTGCATTTTACTTAGCTTTGGATTGCAATCTTACCATTTTGGATGGGATTTTGTCAATAAATATATAACAGAATATCTGTTTTTACCAACTGATAAAACAAAATCATTATTGTTGAATTGAGTTAAAAATATACTCAAAAAGAAAATTTTGAATTTTAAAAATTGCGGAATTGGTTCTCGTATTTCTTCCTTTTCACTTTTTTAACCATAAAATTATGCAAATAGATAAATAACGAAATATTGCAAAAGACATTACTATTTTGAAAGGAGAAGTAATTTTTGAATAATATATATTAATTTTATTTAGTTATTATGTACCTGTGAAAATTGTAGTACCACATTATAATCATTGGAATTGAATGAAATTTATTCCACAAACAAATTACATTGATACAATGAAGCAAGTAAATTTATAGAGCAGTTCAAATTATTATAGAATATTAATAGTCCACAATCAATAGTTGATGAATCATCGTAGCATTGAATCCAACAGGTTTTGAATATCTGTGAGGAGTAGCAATCCATATTGATTTTATTTAAACCCAATGTTGTATCATGTTCTCTGTAGTGGGTTAACTATGCATAAAATCCTTGATATGTTCAGTAAGCGAACCTTGAAAGAAGCAGTATCTGACATATTAAGACATTTTAAATTCTAGTTATATGTCAACAGGCATTGTTCTGTTGAAATAGACCTCCAGGAATGTGCTGAATGATGACTGGCTCCACAACCTCTCTAATATAGAAGTTCCTTATGAGAGTATCTTCATTTCTTAACAGATGAAATTGCCCAGCAATTCCAACCAATACACTTGGCAGTATGGCCCTGGAGGATGTGCTGTGGAAGAGGGCATTCACCTGTATAGCATCTCTTGTGTATTCGAGAATCATTGTACCCTAGATTCAAGGAGGATTCATCAGAAAAGAAATCTGTTGCCAATTGGGATGTGTTACTTAACAAACTGTAGTTGCAGGGGTGGATGGTTTTGAAACAGGAGAATCCTGCACAAAGAAATGCATGCATGCAATAAACAGTGCAGCAGATGTGGGTGAACTGTTGAAGTTGATAATCGGATACCTGTAGCAAAACGTATATGTTGTGTCATCTTTCTAGATGAAGCTACATTGTCTATTACTATCATACATGAGATCATTCCCATGCTTATGCAGCATTTCTCAATCCACTGCCAGGTTTGTGAATCATCCAGCACTCTGAAATTCAGTCCTTTAATACATAAATCACTTATTAGTTATTATGCTGCATACAAGCTGTGGTTTCATGATAGAAAAATGATATTTAAAAAAGATGAAAAAACAAAGCTTTCTGATTATCTCCATCCCCAAGTTCAATAGTCAGTAAAATTGGCAAGTTTTTTATGTAATTTCATGTGTGTGCATGACAATAACATAAAAATCTCACATGTTTGCATACCATATATGTAATTCAGTACACCTGGTAACTCATTCTGTATTTAAATCAGACACCTTGTACTTAATGATAACAATATTATTTTTATAACTCAGTGTTCTAAAGCAAGTCTCTGAAGAAATTGAAAAAAATTAATATTGATGCTTGCAGGAGGCTGTCATAGATCAAAAAGTTGTTCATAATGGTTTGACTTATTTGAAACTAAATGTTTTATTTCTGTAATATAATGCAATGTAATTAATTTTCTCCAAAAATCCAGTAACTAATGTGTTAGAATTTTCATTCATTTATTGATATGTTATTTTATTGAATTTTTCTTCTTTCTATCATGTCCAAATAAAATAGTAATCACAGTTTATGATTTTATAAATAAATAATTTTTTTTTTAATTTTTACATTTAAATATTAGTTTTTAAGAATATTTCAGTCTTTTAAACATGCCCAATTTATACCATATATTGTTTGACTCATTCTCTTTGACCGTATAATTGAAATATTTAAATTGTCTGGTTATTAAGGTAGTGTTGTTTATGGGTGAAATATATGTGATAGATTAATATTAATATGGAATAAATAGAACACCCTCTGCTTCCAGCCTATTTTCTCAACCATAGAAGAAATATTCCATTCTTAGTATTCTAAATCTTGTTTGACAGAAAGAAATGTTTTGCTTCTGAAATTTTTCATTGACTGTGTAATGTAGTTGACACTGAAGTTCAGCAGCATGAGAACACATTTTTTCGTCTTTTGAATTCGTTCATTCAGAATTACAAAATAGGTAATTGTATGCAATAGAAAAAAAAATTCCATTTTGTTACATGGTTTTTATGAAGATGTAAATTTTTTCTCCTTTTCAATTCAGATATCTGTTTTTCATAAATAAATATGAAATGAAATTCAAAGTCTATCAAAATGTACTGATATGAAATCAAATCTCATAGCTAATACACAAGAGTTCTTGTATGTGTACAAACACAGATATAACCTAAAGTATTATTGCAAGCATACAAATGTAACTAGTTAAATTATGATTTGAAAAAATTACAAATGAAAATTTAATTAATAATATAACAATGTTACTTCTGAATAAAATGTAACTAATAATATAAATATGTTCAAAAATTAGTTTTTTCTATTTTTTCCACATTAGTGGGAAAATTATTTCTTCTGAGTAGTTTTTTCTACTGTGGAAAAAAGTTGCCACTCATATTTTATATTTGGGTTTGTTTGCATTCTTCGCATTTACCAATGCCTACAAGTCTTTTACATACAAATTTTAACTTTGTATAATAAAATTGTGCTTATGTAGTGTATGTTAAAATTAAATTAGTATCGGCATACTTTCGATACATTCATGATATTTAAATATTAAATATCATGATTGTACCCAAAGTTTTAATTTTACTTAATTTTTTCTTTGTATATTTATTTATTTTTTAACATTTGTATTTTATATGTATTCTATCCGCCTTTTTCAAATTGCTATAAATCTTAAATAATAATAATAATCAATGTATAGTAGTTGTAAAGTAGTTATAAAACCACTTGTAAAAGAAGAGCATATATTTATGGAATATCTGATCTTCACAGATTCAAAGAAATCATAATTCAGTGGCTGTATTATTTTGATACTGACATGCAGATTCAGATTTGAAGCACATTGTTATTATTTTGTATGATGTTTATAAAGATTCCAGTGGTCAAATGAATTGGTCTTTAAAAAACCTTCATTAATAGATGTATTGTGTAAGGTAGTATTTTGTTTTAACACTTTTTTCCCCTCTTTTTAGATTGATGACAACTATGTTGGCACGCCACCGCCAGTACAAGTCACGATTAAAAATTTGAATGACAACATTAACAAACAGTTCCTTGATGATATTTTAAAAAAGTATGGGGAAATTGAGCATTCTCAGATATATTACCATCCAAAAACGAGGAAACATCTCCGCCTCGCTCATGTGACTTTTACGACAATCCATGCCGCTAAAATGTGTGTTGACAAATTGAATATGAGTACTGTCATGGGGGATGTT
This sequence comes from Stegodyphus mimosarum, assembly GCA_000611955.2. Classification (NCBI taxonomy): domain Eukaryota; kingdom Metazoa; phylum Arthropoda; class Arachnida; order Araneae; family Eresidae; genus Stegodyphus; species Stegodyphus mimosarum. The sequence goes on along the minus strand of KK120166.1, from coordinate 110,119 downwards.
CTGAGTGTCTATCTTGACCCCTTTGGTAAGTTTTTATTGAGAGGAAAAAATTTTCTGCTAATATGTCAAAGTTATATTTCCAGTTTGTGGTTTTAATTTTTAATTTATGTTCAGTGGTATTTCTCGCTGTATTATATTGGTTAGAAAGCAGTCTGAATGTGACACAGTTAAAAAAAAATTAGCAGGTTTCATATTTGTATTTTAAATTAAGAGTGTATTAACTGTTAATTAATAATTTGTGCTGTAACTATATAAAATATTGTTGCATTCTGCACGGGTTCGTGGATTTGGAGCAATTGATGACAACACTTGATGAAGAATGTTTACACTCGTTGAAAAACTACAACAAACACGCTGAAACAATCAGCAACACAGTCTTCAGGTTATAATGGTGAAGACATCTTCACGACAAAGTACTAGAATACAGCTTCCGACTCAATTCGGTCGGTCTTGGAACTCAATATGTTCTTGGGACTCTCCACACTACAACTCGCGATGCACTCTAAAGCCTCAACGATGCACACTCTCGATGCAGCAACTTGCAGTACACTTGACACTAGACTGCTACTCCACATACAGGCAGGGTTTATATAGCTTTTGCCCTGCCTTTGAGAACATTCTGTGCCAAACCAGTTAGAATTTGTTCTAGAATGTTCTCCATCTGTCTACAGCATGTCGCCAATTTTGTCATCAAATAAGCGATTCCGTGCCAAATATGACAACCCTGCCTTCCCTTGCCATTTTCTGACAACCCTAAACTCGTTTTGCGAGGAAGCTATCTTACCGCTGCTGAGCATTTCGTAGCTCTGCCCCCACCCGAGGACTGCACTTCTCGAGCAGTACAATCCTTGGTCAGAAACCAAATTCGATACAAACAAAAAGTAATAAAACAAACAAGATAAAGAGAGAAACAAATGTTTACAAGTTATATATACAAATTAAACCATATAACAGTTTTAAATTTTATAAATTAAAATTCAGAATGAATTTCATTCTCAGATTTTTAAGTTACACCTGGGTCAGATGTTATTTCAAAGCAGTTCTTAGATGTATTTCTTGTTTTACATATCACAATCTGAAGATTCAGACTTTTTATCCACAGGAAAATCTGAAACAGTTTGTTCACCACTCTATAATTTGCCCGCATCATGTGTACAGTTCACTTTGGTACTTTAAGCAGTTGGTACATGCTTATTTTCCTCTATTTCCTGAAAGCTTGTTCCGATGTTTGCATCAGAGTTATGAATAGAATCCAATTCTTTACAAACGGAAGTATCCTGGTTTAGAATTAAGTTTGTGTCTGTGCAAAAATTGTATTATGAGACACATACGTAGTTTGAGAAGTGGTTGTGTTTTCTTGTAATACCAGAACACTCTCCGTAAGCTGTACATCAGTTTCTTCCATCTCTGCGTCACATGAAATTTCAGATAGTTCAATACTTGCTAACTGCGACTTCGTAACTTCACAGTCAGTTTCTATGAACTTAACAGTCAAATTATCACTTTCTTCCACTTCTACTTTAGGCACTTGAGAATCAAAAGCTTCTTTCCCGTCTTTTATTTCTTCATATTTTCATTCTTTTTCTTTAATCCATTATTTCTTGATCTTTCTCAGACACTTCACCAGCTACTTCCTTTGATTCTTCAGATGCCACTTCTGTCATTTCCACATCTTCTTTAAGCTTACTCTTAATGGCTTCAGTTTCTTCTGTGAGAGGCTCACACAACTCTTCTTGTCGACCATCATCTCTTCATATCCGAGTATTACACAGGACAATCCAAAACCATGTTCACAGTCGTCGAAAAACTTTGACAAACACACTGTAACAATCAGCAACACAGCCCTCAGGGCTGTAGTGGTGAAGACAGCTTTGTGGCAAAGCACTAAGTACAGCTTCCAAGTCGGTTCGGTTGTTCTCGGAACTCAACGTATTCTCGAGACCCTCCACGCTACAACTTGCGATGCACTCGATAGCCTCAACAATGCACACTCTCGATACACTCGATGACCATCTCGACGCTAGACTGCTACTCCACATACAGGCAGGGTTTATATAACTTGTCTTGCCTTCGAGAACATTTTGGGCCAAACTGATAAGAATTCGTTCAATAATGTTGTCCATCCATCTACGGCATGTTGCCAAATGGGGGATTTCACACCAAGTATGGCAACCCTAAACCCACTTTGTGAGGAAGATATCTTACCGCTGCTGTACATTTCATAACAATATGCGTAATATTAATATAATCATAATTAAAAGGGAATACTATTATAATTCATATACTTCAAAGTAAAATTAAGAAAGCCAATAAAGTAAAAGAATTACAGTTTGAAGTCTAAATAAATTCCTGTTTATAAATTCTTAATTTTTAAGTAATATTTAAAAGTGATAAAAAAATAAAAATTTTTAAAAAACTTTAAAAATTGTAGAAATTTTTTTTAAAGTAATTGAAATAGTAAAAGGAAAATCTGCAGATGGAAAAATTGCTTTACGAACAATGGCTAACAGTAGTGGATATGCATAAAATTGCGATGCAAAAATTGCTGATAATAACTATAGCCATGTAAAGGAAATTACCTAAAAATGAACATTTGAAAAGATAGCAAAACAATACCGACTCTTCAGGGAGAATTAGCTTATTTCACACTCCTTCCAACTGTTCAGACATCGTGTTTCATCCTTGTTATGCATATGCAAGTCGAAAGTAGAAATGAAATTAAATGTAAATATTTAATTCCCCAAATTTAGCAAATTCATATACATTTCGAGAATTTCCCTACTCAATTTAGATTAATTTAAGAATTATTTGCAATGAAAAAATTATTTAAGTACTAAAAAAACGTTAGAACAAAACATAAGTATTGAATCAATAGTTCGATCAAAACATGTAAAAATGTGGAAATAAAATATTATATTTCAAATGTAAACAAAAGGAGTGCATGTTATAATACAAAAATATTCAATTAAATGATATGTCATATTTCAAAAATGAATTAGGCCAGAATAGTAGTTTTAAAAGCCAAAACTTACTAGCATTCTAAACTCTTCATTGTGAGTCGCTTATTTTAGAGAAATACTATTTGCATTTAAAAAAATATGACTTAGAATAATTTCCTTTGTTAAATAATATTTTTATCAATTTTAAGGAGTACAGTTAATCCTCTCTTAGAGGATCACCCATAGTTTAGATCTTTTGTGGAAGTGATTGTCTTGAGAAGCTGAGAGTCAGTGATGATGACTGTGAATTAAATTTATTCAGAGCTTTTTGAAATCTGCTAAAGAAGTACTGAAGTTGAAGGATGATATGTCAAATTAATAATAAGTTATATTAATAAAATGTGAATTAATTACTAATAAATAGCTGGTAAGTACTCTAATAAAAGTGATGAATAAATAAACTTTTTATGTAACTTTCTAAATTACCCTAAATAAAAATATTTTAAAGTAGGAGAAAGTGCTGAATAAATAAAGTGAAAAGTGATATTAAAACAAAAATAAAAGAAACTTGTACATATCAGCTTTGTTTACTAATTTTAAAAACACTTGTTACTTATCTAAAAAACCATCCATTGGAATCTGCCGATTCCCTTTGAGACACACAGTCAGTAGTATCTTTGGTAACTTTTAGTTATATTTCTAAATTTAAAACTTGTTATTTTTTGTATTTATATTTGGTGATATTTTTTGCTGTATTATATTAATTATAAATCAGTCTAACATTTTAATTTAAGATTATAGAAAAAAAAAAGAAACTATGTACATGTATTGAACCTTCAAAACTGGTTATTGGGATTAATGTTAGTGGCAACAAAAATTAATTGCTTTTGGTGCCATTTCAATTGCGATTTTTTAATACCAGCTGTTCATACAGAAAACAAGTATGTTAATGTAAACAGTGTAGAATGATAAATCACTTAAAACAGCTGTTTCATAATATAAAGAAGCTTAATGACATTGAATAAATAATCCTGCCATGCTTAACCTTATTTTATTAGATGAATAAGCCAAAAATACATGCTGAATTAATGATTTTGCTAATACAACAAGAACTAGAAGTATAACTCTTTAACTTCGAAGTTCATACAGTATACTGTATGTTTCTAAATCAAAAAAAGTCCTTGACTGCAAAATTAGACACTGGTGTCTAATTTTGGTGCTTATCATGTTACCTAGCTGATGATTTCATTTCATTTAAGGAGCAGACGTATGATAATTACCAGCTTCAATATTTGTGTTTTCAGAGATGATCATGTTTAAGAGGAATTCATTAACCCCTTAACTGCCGCGGGCGTATATATACGCCTTGCTCAGCCGATGCGTTAACTGCCCCGGGCGTATATATACGCCCTTCCGAAATGCTATCATTTGCTTTGCGCTGCTACCAGTAAAATTATTCGCAAAGCTTTGGAATGCAACACCACAATGACCTTGACGAGTATGCGAAGGAGGATACTATTTCAGAGAAGGGAGAAAACTTGCACTTATTTTCCCCCTAATAGATCGCATAACTGCCCGCGCCTGGGTAAAAAAACGGTGGCACTGGAGGTTTATGTATTTGGTCGTAGTGAATATCATATCGGTCATTCAGCTTCAAACTATGTATTTTTTCTTGCATAAAAAAGTATATAAAAAAGGTCTTGCATCTAATATATAAAAAAGTCTTTTATTAAATTTTACCTGAAATTGCATTTTGCTTGTCCATATATTTTTACAATTGATTTCATAATCATACTGGAAGTTTTTGTATTGCAAATGTCTTTTTTATTCATAATGAACCACATCTCGGTGTGCAAACTATATACCAGTTTTCATACTTTTGTCACTGTTGTGCAGGTATATATCTTAAATCTAAAAATGTGACGGATTAGAGTTGCGCTTAATCTAGGACTTGAGAGGCAGTAATTTATAATAAAATGAATTGGATATGAGTACAAAAGCATTAAAATATAAAGAAACTGGTGTAAAATAGTATTTAGTATCTGGACAGACTTTTGATGAAGTATGTCATCATTTGTCACCTGAAAAAAGTAATGCACTAGAAAATAAGTTTGCCTGACAGATGGAAAAAGAAAATTCTGCAACTAGATTTTGGGTTTCTATCTAAAAACATATTTGTTTTCCTTACAATCTAAGAGGAAACTCCAAAGTACAGTATGTAACTTGCAAAGAATATGGAGGTTAGCACATGTATTTAATACTTTTGACAAATGAGTCTAAAAAGATAAATGCTAAATCTTTAGAAACTTACTTATTGTTGAAGAAATTGCATTTAAATTTGGAAGATCATTTGTGTAATTGTTTTATATTCTCATTCTATTTTTTAAACCTTTGAAATATGGCTTGTGCTACATATGATGTAGACAGTAATAATTTTCAAATTATGTTTCTTTTTTTGTGTGTGTGACTTACTCAAATATTTTAAAACAATCATTACATGTAATATGTGCATCTTTTGTTAAAAATTGATTTTAAATTAATATTTATGGCTTATTACATATAGAGATATGTAGTGGTGCTATCTGTATCTTATTTGAGCAATACTGTTACATTTATCTGTGGATAAACAAGCAAAGAGCTCTGAATTAAAAATATATTGAGAGAATTTTTTATTGTTTAAGGCAGTAGTCGCAAACTCAAACTGCATGTTGGCCGAATGCATAATCTGAAAACAGCTCATGGGCCAGATTTTTTTCCCTGCTTTTCTCCTTGACTTTTTTTTAAACAAAATGACAAATATTTTAAATAAATTTTAAACTCCACTTACTAAATATTTATCAAAACATACATAAACAGTATTGCAAAGGATAAAAATACAGGAAGTATTACAATGTGAAACAAAATTTGAGAATGAATAATAGCAACCTAGTCTGTTTCTCTTATATATTAAATTCAACCATGCATAAATCAAAATATTTATGTTTGCGTGAAAAACATTATAAACTTTTTTACTTCGACTGCCACTTGATAGCATTTCCTATCTAATGAAGTTTTTTACCCTGCATTGGACAGAAACTGCTAGATACAGTACAGAGTCCAAGATCCAGAATGATCTAAAATCTGGGCCTCAAAGCCACTATCAACCTTTTTTTAGGGGGGGGGGCTATGCTTTTTACTCATGGGAATTTGATTTTTTCTCCATCATAATAAAGCATGCGGAGAGTCCTGATTCTTAATCTCACTTCAGCAGTAAATAAAATACCTTATTATTGAAGAAATAATCATTTTAGCATAAATTTGTGCATTCAATAATTTGACTCCGTAGCTACGTATCTGCTTGGCATACATGTCAAACTAAAACATTCTGCATAGAAGCACTGATTTTACACCAATTATTTATATCCTTGACGTAAACCTGTTGATTAATTTTTTATTATATTTTTCTTTCATCACTGCATGTTTATCAACATGTGACAATTTGAGTAATGACTCATGCAGCGATGCCTAAACAATATTTTTTTAATATATATATATATATATTAGTAATTTAATAAAGAAGCGTATGGTAAGCTTTTCTGTTGATACTTGGTGCCAATTACAGATTTAAGGTAAGCGCTTTGAAATGTTGGCGAGAAAAGATTTGACAAAAATTTCTTCAAAAATAGATTTTGTTGATACTCATAGGCCAAAAGTCTACATTTAGTGCTATTCGAATTAAGAATAACTGATTTGTTTTTCACATAAAGCCAGAACAGGTGCCAGAGCTGTTCTGGCTTTATGTGAATTATGTTATTCGCATGGCCGCACCTGGCGGCAGAATTTAGGGGAAAGGAGTAGTTAACAGAAGTTTTTTATTGTGATGACAGTGCCCCAAACATTATTCAATTAACGTATGGTAAAATCTGGAGTATGGTTCTAGATCCAGAAAATATTGCTACCGATAGTGAAGAAAGTGGCAGAGAGGTTATTGAAAAGGAAAAAATTTCGATTGACTAGTTACTCAGAATTCTCAACCCAGTAATTACAGGACTTGGACAATGGAACCTTTAACAAAAAATTATATCTGTGTATAGAATTAAAGAGAAAGTATTAGCACAGAAAACAAAGCTACTTAAACAACTTACATTGAAAGAAATGAATAAATAAAATAAACATATAAATATTAAGCTTCTTCCCCCCCCTTTTTTTTATACCCTGTAGTTCATAAATTATGAGTTCAAATTTTTAATTTTATAATTTCTACATGCCATCTTACTAGATTTAAACTGATGATCTAATATCCAGAAAAATCCCGAATCCGAGATCGCCGAGGTCTCAACAGGTCTGTATCTCGGACTTTGTACTGTATTATCTTAATCACATTGTAGATACTGATCAGTCAATCGAGTTCTTTTTTTTATTATTAAGTTTTAACTGTGAAAAAAAAGCTGTTCGCGTATAAATGTATTCCCAAACAAAGAGATTATTCATTCTTGGTTCAAATATCCAAAGCTGAGCTTTTTATTTATTGGTAAGTGTGAAGAAAAGTTATCTGTGTCTTCAAATCTTTGAATATGATTTGTATTGCATTGTAAATTAATTATATCCGCGTATAGATTGAAATGAAAATAATGTAAACTTAAACTTCTTAACCATATATTATTGTACTTAAACTATATGTTTTTATATTTACATGTATATACTTGAAAGCTTATCCTCGTTTGTAATTTTAGGCAAGGATTGTATGAATACATTTGAAGAAATAGTGTCTGGACGAACAAGAACAACATCATTAGGTGATGAACCATTAGTTATTTGTGACCCTCGGCGACGGCTGCCAAGTTTTGATAAAACTGTACCAAAAGCAATAAGTGAAAAAGACCAAAGTGTATTAAATAAAGTAAAACGTGAACCTCCTCGAACTCTTAATTCTGACATTACAACTCCTGCAAGTTCTGATTTCGGCTATGGAACGGAGAGCATTTTGAGCAGCAGAATGTCAGAGAGAAGTATGAGTGTACAGTCAGACAGTTATCATTCATCACATTCAACACCCAGTCAGCTGAGCTTTGATTCTGGTTTTGGTTACAAGTATGGTGCTCAAACTTCTGTATGTCCGAATAAACATACACCTCCGGTAACCAATTCCCATACAAAAAATAATGTTTGGGATAAGAGATCTTCTAGCACCTGGGGAGAATCATCTCCGTGGGAAGATAACAGTTCGCCTGCTTGGGATAACCGTAGTACAAAAAGACATGTTACCCCCCCTTCTACTCCGATAACTGTGCCAAAACAGAGTCCTATTAGGGAGAGCTTAGATACTAGAATTGAATTACTGTTAAAGCAGACAGCTGATGGAAAGAACAGTTTTTTAGATCTTGGTGCTGTGTCAGCACAGATTGGAAATGTGTCGCTTATTGGTGATTCCCCAGATGATAAAGGCCTCATGCGACCACCATCATCATGGTTGGAGGCCCCTCCTCTCCCACCTGATTCTTCTCCTCTTCCTCCACTTCCAGAATCAGATGAACCTCCACCTCCTCCTCCTGAAGAGGAAGATGACTTAGTTCTGTTATCCACACCACCATCACCATTTTTGACTTTCTCAGAGTATCACAAGTGGGCTGTGATTACTGCTGATATTGACTCTGGAAAATTAACTTCACTGTCAGATATAGCTAATCTTGAAGATGCTCATTTAGAACATCCTATCCCATTAAAAGGTGTTAGATTATCTGGTATAAACTGGAAAGGCACCAGTGTATCTTTAGAAAAAGATGATGATTCACCAATAATGCAGGATAAAGGTGATTCAACACCAGTTAGAGATGAACTGCCTATTGACTATGATGATAAAATGTCTTTGTCATCCTTAAGTGATGGTGAAAACAAGCTAGAACTGCATATTCCAAATGTTGATAATGCTCTTGCACCTCCAGCACAAAAACCTGTAAATCATGTACATTCTTCTGTTGGCTCTACAAATTTTAGCACATTATATTCAACTCAAACAGCTGGTACAAGTGTATTCTCTGTTTCTGATACTGCCTCATTTCCTACAGCACCTCCTCCACCACCTCCTCCACCACCACCACCACCACCTCCACCATCATTCTCTGGTTTCGGTAATACAGCTGCTGCACCATATCCCGGTCCTCCTCCAACTGGCACATCGCTGTATTCTACAACCACACGACCCCCATTTCCAGCACAAGGAGTATTTCCAACTCCTCCTCCTCCTTTACCAGGTACTGCTCCTGCATCAGTAGCACCTACTGCAGTGCCTCCTCCTCCACCTCCTAATCTGACTTTTCTCAGCAGAAGTCCATCTCATTCTCAAACAGCACCACCTAGCCATCCCATGTATCCAAGTGAACATGTGCAGATGATGGCACGAATGGGAATCTGGCGTCCAGGCATGGGGTCAGGCATAGCACCTGCCCCAACAACTGGTTTTGAGAACCAGTCACAAAATTACAGTCAAACTACATATCCTAGAGAGAATTATTTTCCACCAACACAACCTCCATTACCTGGAGGCACATTTCCTAGTTCAACTGTACCTTTTACTCCACCTACAAATATTGCTGAAATGATTTTAAGACCTCCACCTGGTTATCCAGCCATTTTAACTCGACCACCACTTGGGCCTAATGCATTGCCACCATTTGCGCCAAATGCATTTACTCAACCACCTCCAGATCCTCATGCACCCACTATTGATGGGGTTGTTGCTTGTGTTATCAAAGAAATGAAACAAGTAATGAAAAAAGACATTTGTAAAAAAATGGTTGAAGTTACTGCATTTAAACGCTTTGAACAATGGTGGGATGAACAATTGCACCAAGAAAAGGCAAGTTGTATTATAAAAATATTTTACATTGTGCTATGTGATAGTTATCATTTTTTTAAAAATTGTATCTGTTTGTAATTTTTTGATTGTAGATTATTTATAAATTAATGGTTTAAAAATGTAATTCATGTGAAATTATATAAAAATACCAAAAATATAGTTAGTGTTTTCTAAAAATTTAGCTGTATTTGACTTGGATAAAAGTTGTGAGAATTACTTAGATAGAATGTTGGGGTGAATGTACACCATATACACAAAATTCTTCTACAGTCATAGGTTTTAGACGTATACTTTCAGTTACAAAAATGTTTTACAGGTTGTAGATATATATTTTTGGGCATTTTTAAATTTAAAGAAATCAATTTTGTAAATATTACGAAATCTGATTTCTTATATGTTCCTGTGGTCACAATATTTATATTTAGGGAAATTTTGTACTTGTTATTAAAGAAAATTGTAATTTGAATTATACACCCGATGGTTACAAATTGTCACCGATCTACACCCAATCGTTGCAAAAATAAAAGCAGGGTAAGGATTTCTTTGGACTAAATGAATAAATACAGTAGTCATGTTGCTAGTATATGTTATTTATATATATTGATATATAAAGCCGTAAACGTTTAGTATAGATATTTTTAAAGGAAGCTGACTAAGTTAACATATATCCAGTTTAAGATTATGTATATGTATGTATGCATACTGCGATTCAAAACTTGAGGACAAAATATAGGAGATGGTGGAACACGCAACAAACATTTTATTATAGGAATGTAGAAATTACTCAAAATTCCAGCCACTAGCTGTAGTATGCTTGTCAATATTCATGGAGTGATTGGCATATAGTTTTAAAGATGCCTGATAATTGTTACACGTGCAGCTATAGAAAATATTCGAGTTATGAAGTCCTTTACAGAGTCATTTGGATTCTGGTAAACAAAGGACCCTCAGATGTTCCCATAAGAGATAATTGAAGTTTGATAAATTTGACTAACGGACTGGAGCATCACATCCTTTAAAGTGGCATCCAGGTAATTATGACACAAGTGTTAAAATAGTCTTATCATCTCCATTATACTTAAACTACATGCAATTACAGATGGCATCTGAAACATCTTGAAGCAATTCTGGTAAACCATTTTCAGATAAATACAATAAAATGTGATTTGTAAATAAATTTAAGAATTAAAACATGAATTTAATTGGATTATTCTTGGTTATGATTTAAAAGAAAGAGAGAATATTATTCTTGCATTAGTTTTACATCGTTGATTATACTTTTGTTGTATTGCATCTACCATTAGTCTTTTGTTTTTATATCATTCTTCAAGACCCTTGAAAAGAGAACTAATTATACATGTCATTGGAAATTTTAAGTGCTGTGCTCAACTTTTAAAGATGGATGCAAGTAATGCAGTCTTTGATTGTCAGTAATATTTTGGTATACACTTATTAGATTTTTAAACTGGTGTTAAAATAACATCTTCAGTTTTTCTATCTGGGTTCATTTCTTGAAATAAAAATTTTAGTCTGGGTGGCATATGTTAAAGCACAGTATATAGTGTTACTAATATCACTTTCACATTGCAATATTAATAAAATTAATGCCATTGTATTAAGCTTTAAAATATACTGCTCACATTTAAGTAGTACGTTCCACAGTATATATAAAACATGCTGTTCATAGTAAAATTAAATAAAACCATATACAGTAATACAACCTTTACAGCATTTGTAATAAATTGTCATTGTATTGAGCTTTAAAATATACTGCCCATATTTAGGCAGTATGTTCCACAGTATATATAAAATATCCTGTATGTAATAAAATTGAATAAAACCATATACAGTAGTACAACCTACACAGCGTTCGTAATAAATACTAAATAAAATTTCATGCAGTATAAAGTGAAATTAACTGAATAAAGATATATTGTTGCTAATCATATTCAATTATGTGTAAATCTGTATTCAGTGGTAATCTTACTTAAATGTACGTTAAGACTCATAGCATAACTACATTGTTTTCAATATTTACACCAAATTACTTTTTACAGCTGTTTTAGGTATGGATCTTTCGTAAATATCATCCTTATTATTATCTCGTAATAACATTGCTAGTGCATGGGGCTTTAACATATACTGCCTGGGTCGAAATCTTGATTTCAAGAAATAAATATTTAATAACATAATTAAATAAGTTCAATGTCATACATGAAAGCAATATTATAAAACATTACTGTCAAATGATATATGCATCAAGTCACATTTGTAGCAGATGTAGACAAGTCAGGAAGTTGTTTTTAACACTCACTCATTTACATACATTTAAACAGATTCATTTTTGAAATGTATATGTGTAGCATGTAGGTTTGCCTATAGTTGTGCACATTGAACTTCCCCTTTGTGTATACAAATTGCCTCATCTGCGAGTAGTACATGAGCTGAGAAGTCTGGCTGCAGTGGAACTTTACTGCAAAAAATCACTGTCAGAAATCTTGCAATTGCTCTTGTGCTTTTGTCAGGTCTGTCTTCTGATGTCATGCAGTTGTTGTTAAACCCTTTCGACATTGAAGAAGTCAAATTCACAAAGTTAGTTGTCTGACTGCTGAAACATCTTGTAGCTTCACATTTGTCTGTTGGAAAAGTGTTTCATCCATGCAGTCATGTCTTGTTATATCTCAGTAGCTGTAGTCTTCTTTCCATTATGGGCAACAACACAATCACAAATGGCATGGCTTGTGCTTCAGCGCATCAGATAAGTACAATAAGATGAATATTTCAGAATACTAAAAACACATTTTGAAGTATTTAAATTGATATTCATTTAGTTTGTGTAAAACTTTGGAAATGTGTTGTTTCCATCCTGTATGAAAAACATTTATTGCAGTTTACCACTCCTAAAAGTTTGTGCTGTGTATGTGTATATAATAATGCATAGACACACCTGTGTGTGTGCATATAATACATAGACGAACATATATCTTCTTTATGTATGTATTGTGATAACCAAAATTAAAGTGGTTGCTATTTTATAGTCATACATGTGATATTTAAGAAGAGTAAGTTAGATAAGGTATAGAATTGTTGGCCATTATTAAAATGTTAGGTTAATTTTTGTTAAAGTTTGTTCAGTTGATGGAAATTCATGAGGTGCAACATCATGACAGTCTAAAAATTACCTCAATTTTGGATTGACTTTAACATGATTTTTTTCTCAGTCTTGCTTCGTCTTTTAAGTGCCGTTCAATTGTTCGAATGGCTGGATGAGCTAAATTATGTAACAAGGTCTTGCTATGTCACACTATAATTCTATTTCTGAATTGAAAGCTTAACTTTTTTTTATCTGTAAAGAATTATTAGTATTTAATATTTCTTTTAACTTATCATGTGTTGTTTGTGCCTTAGCAATTTCTTCATGATCAGTAAGACCAATAATTTTTATATCGTGAATGTGAGGTAATGTGTTGTCAAAAAATGTTATTTTTTCCTTTTATATGTTGGAAATCAGTTGTGAATTGCAAAATAAAGTGTAGCTTGCAATTTTGACGTGGGTAACACTTTCAGGGTTTTGTTTGAAAGCAAATATTAGTGGTTTGTGATCGGCAAACACTGTAAATTTGTGTCCCTCTAGCATGTATCTAAATTTCCAGACGGGTGCATAGATTGCTTATAATACCCTATCATGCATTGTATTTTGTCTCAGTGGTTGCGAGCTTTCTAGAAAAAAAGTGCTAGTGGTTCGAGCTTTGTTTGGAGGTCTGCTAATAGTGTAGTCATCTACAAGAATTAGAAATGCATTTGGCGAAAGATATACGAATAATGTAGCATTTGCTAACTATTGGCGAAGGATATGCGAATAATGCTAGAGGAAGTTTTTGAAAATGCTAACTGCTATTTAGCATTTTCAAAAACTTCTTTGTTTGAACAGTCGTTTTTTTTTTTTTTTTTTTTTAATAACCTTTTAAATATTCACCAAGTAGTGCTTCATTATGAGTCGCACATTGCAAATATCTATGGTAGAAATTTAGTAAAAAACTTTCTTAAGTCTTAACAGTTTATGTTTTTATTTTCCCTCCCCTTAAGAAAAAAATTGTGTCAGGTAAAGATTTACTCCCATTCTTGGTTATTAAATGGCCTAAGAATTCTATTTCAGAATACTAAAAACACATTTTGAAGTATTTAAATCGATATTCATTTAGTTTGTGTAAAATTTTGGAAATGTGTTGTTTATGGGAGTTTTTTTTTTTTTAGAATACTAGGATGTCATTTAAATACGTGTAACAAAAATCTAGTCCTTGTAATGCATGCATAAAATGCTGGAAGGTTTGAGCAACTGCTGTTTTCGATATGTGATTTTTATTGACAGGTATATGATGATAAGCCTGTGCAATGTCTAATTTAGAAAGCACTTGTTGTGTAGAGGTTGAGTGAAATCTTGTATATGTGGAATAGGATATGAATAAAAAACTGTTAACTGAATTAAGTGACGTGTAATCTCCAAATGGTCTAATGTTAGTAGGCATTTTATGGTCTAGATCTAAAGGTTGCATGACCAGTTACTTTTAGAGGGTGGGCAAATTCCCTGTTCTAATGTATATTCAAACTACTTTTTTGCTTCATCATTAACTTTGGATCGAAGCCATCTTGCTTTAGAGTGAACTGGTTGTCCTTTTGTTTTGATGTGATGAGCTATGTCATGTTTGATTGTTTTGCTATATGTAGAAGGATTAGTTAGGTCAGGAAATTTTGTGATATTGTGAGCATTCCAAAGTAGTCTTGACATTGAGTATTATGTTTTAATTAGCTGCTCTGGCAAGAGTAGTTAATGTGTCAGTTGTAGAGACATTGGGTATTTAGAAGCAGGTGACGTGAGAAATGAGCAACGCCTTCACCGGGAATCGAACCACGGACCTCTTGGCCGTGTCAAGCTTCCTGACCACTACACCACGAAGGCATGCGAAGGAGGCAGGAGAAATACCTTATATACTCTCCCTTTTAAAGGGGGGCTGGGGATTAGCTGCCCTAATCGCCAAATCCTGGTCGTGGAGAATCATCATCCACCATCTTTTTTAGTTCAGGTGCCAGTGTAGAGACATTAGGTATTTAGAAGCAGGTGACGGGAAAAATGAGCAACACCTTTGCCGGGAATCGAACCACGGACGTCTCGAACGTGTCGAGTATGCTGAAGGCATGCGAAGAAGGCGAAAGAAATACCTCATACAGTGGTTTTTTTGGGGGGCGAGAGTAGGGAAATCAACTAGTTATCCAAAATGGGTGAAAATTGGAACATTGGAAATTGGAATTATGGGAATTGGAACATTGACTATTGTGAAAGAGGAAATATCACTATCTGTGTCCACAAGATATTTCACATTTGAATGTTTGTCGTATATGCGAAAATTGTTGAAAGTGTTTGTTGCTCTTCCAGTATCCACGACTCGTTTCAGAACGGCAACCAGATTTAATTTTCTAACTGAGACGTATATGGAGAAATACATTTACAAGCATCAGCTTTCATGGTAAAAGCAATAGCCAATGTTGACATGATTTGTGTGCAAATTACGTTACCCCTTTTTGAACGATTGTGGCTAGCATGGTATATTGATTTTTGATTGATTGTACTATTTTCAAGACAGATGTTCAACTTGCTTAATAAGATTCTGTATTTGTTTTTTCATTAACCATAGTGAAGGTAACTCTGTATTTTACTCTGTATCTGACATCACACAAATTGTTGATTGTGTGTCATTGTGATTTCCAAAACTTTATCTACTATTTTAGCTTTACGAATTAAATCTGCATCAGAAGAGGTTGCATGTTGGAAAGAAGTCTTTGTATTCACAAATTTTTAGGAAATCATTATTTTGTTTGACGATAATTCTATCATTTGTGTCAAAAGGAAACTAGCTTTTTTGTCACCTAATTATAAATCCGATAAAAGTTTATGAATTGGGTCTTCTTCGAAATTTTGAAACTCCATGATTAGTATGTTTTTTAAAGTTAGATATTTGTCATTTCCAGAAGGTGTTAAGATAATATCTGTTAAGTTGTATAAGACATGTTAAAGTTGTTGTGTCTTAGTTTGCTGCAGTACGTGCAATTTCATGTTATTGCTGATAATGCTAAGTAGATCAAATCGGATTTCACATTGTCTTGGCCATAAAGTGATACTTGGTTTCCAAATGGGAGATATTTTCTAGGCTACTCTAGGAGTCTGATGTGTCAGTTTCTTGCCACTGCAGTTCTGTCATTTTCCAAAGCAGCAGTGCCTTTGAAATAATAAAGCGATAAATTTGTGACAGTATCTCATTCCACCCTCGAGGAGGGGGTCAGTGGCCTTCAATTGATCAGCTGTTTGACCACACTGATTTATAGTCAAGATAAAATGTGGGGAAGCAAAGAAATAAACATACCTTTTGTTCTCCTTTTCATCTGTTTGGTAAATTGAAATAGTGGCCACTCGCAGAAAAATTTTTTTTAAGATGCACAATTGAATGTAAAGCAAAAAGTTAAGCATACACAACTCACTGAATATATACTGCTGTATGCACAACCATCTTACTGTTGTCACAGAATCACAACATAGCTGGAAGTAAGAATAGATGCTTCTGTATTGAAGAATACCTTTGGTGAAAAGGAATGCATTTTGTGAGTTATCTTGGGAGAATTGAAGTATCGTTGATCCAGTATGAAGGATTTTCAGTAGCCTGTCCAGCCGTTAGCTGGAAAAAGGTGGATTTACTGTTGCTTTAGATTTCCTTTATTATCGATTGTGTTACGTCGGACCATATTAAAGGCATTTCTCAATTGCAAGAGTTTTTATCGCTATGCAGGTGACTCAACAGTTATATTTTAAGATGCAAGTGAGATGAATTGTGATTTAGCTATCAGAATAGTTCGTGATTGTGTAGCTCATTAATGTCTCTCCATCTCTATTCTTGCTTGCTGAACCTCATATGTAAAAAATCATTGAAATCTTGATAAAGCGATCACTGGCTGCAAACCGTACAGTCACGTAAAAAGATCAAACATGTGTAATCAACTTTTATAGAAATTCACCTCTATTAAATGTCAAGTCATTAACAAAACTTTATGCATAGAAAATGTTCCCTTAGCTTATGAATTAACTTTTTCAATTTTTGAACTAAAAACTTATTAGCTTGAAGGAGCAATTTGCCCAGAAGGGTTATTAATTTCGTTTTGGCACTTTAACTTTGTTCACTATAAATGGCGAATCACTTTTTAAATTTTTTCCACCAAATATTAGAGCCCTGTATTATATTTAAAGAATTTAAACAATGAAGAATCTGCATAAATGTATGTATGTTTCTCACATTGTGATAAAAGAACGGTACCCAAAGACATCAAATTTTGAAAAACGTGCGTTTCCACCCGAGTATGGTCATCTGGAAGTCCAAATTTGGAATTTGTTTTGTTATCTATTTCTTATTTTGTAAAGCATTTATGAGTTTTTGATTAAGAAACTCAACGATTTCAAAGCGAGTAATGACAACACTGTACGGGGGGGGGGGTTCATTTTTATGTTCAACGTGCGAGATTGTGTATCGAAAATTCAATAATTCTCTTTTAAATATTTTGCGATATTTTTATTGGATTGAATTTTATGGTTTAAGTATGAACAACATGATATTTAATAAATAAAGGTAACACACAAAACGTTAAAAAAAACTTCCCTTTGGGCATAATATCTGAAAGCTTTCAGATTTATTATTATTTCCCCCCTTCATTATTTAAGCAGCTACTGTATTTTAATGTTGTGTTTATAATTTAATAAATACTACAGCAAAAGTATCCAAATTTATACAGTAAAATGAACACTGACCCAACTTAATGCAGAAAATAGTATATTAAGTAAATTGTGTATATTCCTAAGTCTTCATAACTTCAGTTCTTGACATCATTTTCATTCTAATGTACTTATGAAATAACATCTTATGTGAGATAGTTTTTGAGTATTTTTGTTGTTGCTGTCATGTTTAAATTAAAGAAATAATGGAAGTATTTTTATATAGCATTTAAAAGCTTGCTGAACTTTTTAAAATGGAAGTTATGCTTAGATGCAAGATTATATTTCTAAATATTTGTTCCCTTAGCTTAAAACACAAGGTGATGTACCTGATAAAACACCAGAGAAAGCACAGATGCCTGCATTTTCTTCACTTAGTGCTCTTTTTGAAAAAAATCGTTCTTCATTTGGGTTTGGTTTGGAAAATACCGGGATTGGTTTAGGCTTAAGAGCTACAATGCCTAGGATGCCATCTTTCAGGGTAAGTATTAAAATTTTTATGAGATTAGATTTTATTGAAATGACATTATAGTTGTGATTTTGCTATTAATGTTTTTAAATAAATATATGCTGATTATGACATTAATTAGTACTGTGATCAATAGATAGGTATTTTGTGCTTTACAAAAGTTCAGTTTATGTTATTTATTTGCTTGTACATGTGAGGTATATTAATTAATATTTGATTCTGCTGACAATAAGTGGCCAAAATTTCAGCTTTCATTATAATAGCAGATCTAGCATTTTACATTTAATTGTACTTACAAGTTTTGCATGATAATTTTCATGATTATAAAGAACCATGTGTAAAAAGCTTCAGTCTAAACACTGTGACATGCTGTTGTATTTCAAGTATTCCGCATCAGCCACAATAGATAATGAACGTTTATTTTCAGCTAGAGCAAAGAAATCTCAAATGTCAAAATTTAAGTAACACTTTGTAGCAGTCATGTGGTGAGAGAAACCGTGGTGACTTTGGGTTATTGTACTTGCTTGCTTGTGTTGCTATTTATTAGCACCATGAGAAGTGCAGCAGTGCATGAGTTTTGCATGTTCTTGAAGATGATAATGACCTTTGGATTTGAATTCTATGTTGGATTCTCTGCCAGATGAGGTCTGCAGATTACATTGTGAGGGGTTGTCTGTACGATTATCACACATCATTTCTACAAACCACTTTAACAGAAAGTAAGCCCTACAGCTAGAGCTGCTTCAAATTTTTCATATTGCTGGTACCTACATAAATGTAATGAGAAAGCTAAAAAGTCTCTTTCTCCATGTTCATTCTGCCATGCATCAATGGATCCAACTGATTTGAGCACACCCAAAGCTAACTTTTTTAACAGAATACTGAAAACGACATGCACTAAAACATGAACAGTACAGGGTGTTTATAAAGTCCTGAACACCTTTTTTACGTACCTCAATTATTACATCAAATATGTGCCCCCTTCTTCGCACGGAGAATATCAAGTCGATATTCAATTTCACGCCAGGTACCGGCAAGCATGTCGACATCCACAGAGGCTATTGCAGTTGTAATTCTGGCTTTTAGGTCATCCATGTTCGACACTCTCCTCCTGTAAATGTTGTCCTTTACAAATCCCCAAAGGAAAAAGTCCAGCAGCGTTATATCAGGTGATCTGGGTGGCCAAGGAATTGGACCTCCTCGCCCAATCCATCTTCCTGTAAAATGGTCATTCAAAAAACTACGAACAATGGTATCCCAATGAGGTGATGCACCATCTTACTACAAAAAGACATGTGGCTGAAGCTCTTCTAATTGTGGAAATACGAAGTTTTCCAACATGTCTAGGTATACGGTTATGGTAGTTATGTTTTGCAAGATCATCACACCCATAGAAAATCAGAATCATTTAAAATCGTGGGTGTTCGTCTTAGGAGGTTTCAGAGTAGTGTAATTCAGCAAAGGCAGTCTGAAGCTGATGAAGGTGCTAAGCAAAACATAGGTAAGGCTAAATAGTGACAGTTTTTGTAAAATCACTTTTTTTTTAATTCATTCAGAAACCTTCATGATGTAATGCGTGAACTCTGACTAATATAGTATTTTCAATCCTTAATGTTTTCAATTTCAACCATCTTTCCGATTCTTGAATGCATGTAACATGGTATGGTTTTTGCATATTCATATGTAATTTTACAAACATAATTTATAATTTCTTAACATTATAATCTCTTGTTATTTAAGCGGAAAATAATTAAAGCACCATCACCCCCTCCACTTGATGACGATGACAGCAAAAGAGCAGAGGAATCAGGTTTGTATTGAATTTAGATTTTAGAAGATTGTAAATTCCTCTACCCTCTAAATTGTTTTGCAGTTTAAGACAATATTTTGTTTCATTTCTCTTGTGTTTTTGTGTTTACAGATCTTGAAAAGGTAAAATCTGATTCAGATACAGAAAGTTCTGTTGGTCTGAAGAGAAGGAGAATGGTATTCTCATCTGAGGAAGAAGAGGATCAGAGCTCTCAGGAAAGTGAAAGTGAAAAGGCTGATTCGGGTAAGTTGAAGAAACTTTTTTTTTTTTTTTTTTTTTTATGTCAACAGTTTTAGGTTAGACGTAGATTTTAGTCGAGATCAGTTTCAAGAGCAAACAGGTGCAGTTCCCTCTTAATCAGGAGTAAAGAAATCTGTATCGATGGCATATTTTTTTGCTTCTGATGAAGAAGGGCCTTTACTTGTTTGCTTTCAATAGAATCTTGACTGTAATATGCACTAAACAAAAGGCTGTTGCTTTTCTTAATTTTATGTTTCTGCTCTCTCTTAAAATATCTGTTATTGATGATAGATCTGAAAAATGGTATCTCTCTTCTAATACATATATTATGTTCCAGATGATGAATCGTCTTCAGCAGATGATGAGAGCTCAGATTCAGAGAGTGGCTCTGAGGAATCAGAATTTGCATCTGGTGAAAGTGAAGAAGAATCAAATGATGAAGTTGAAAGAACTGTTGTTAGTGATGAAGATAGTAGAGCTGTGGCAAGCAAAGAAACTATGAGTTTGCCTAAGGATAAAAAATCTGAGTTTGAGACATCAGATTCAGAAATGATCAAAGATACAGCTGAAAGTGAAAAAGAAGAGCAAAGGTATATATTGATTAATTTGAATGTCATTGTTTAGTTTTTAATGTGAACTTGACTAAAGTCACTGAACAGTTCACTGTAAGAGTCATCTTCCTATGATTTTTATTCATGTGTCCAAAAAATCCTTCTTCTTAATGTGTCCAAGAAGTTGCCATGCCAAAAATGACACATTTAAAATACATAATGAATGGTTCTAACTAATTGTATTGTGGGTATGCATATCTTTTTTCTGTTAATAATTGTTATAGCCTTTGTTTTAAGTTAGTATATATTTTTAGAGCATAATTTTTTTTTTATTATTTACAAAGTTCATATGGTCCTTAAAAATTCTTAAAGGATCCTTAGGTTTTTTTAAATGATTTTTGAGGCTCTAAGGTCTTGATTTTGATTAATTTCAGTTGCAAATGATTTATTTGCATTAATCATTTCATTATGTGCAATGATTTATCTGTTGAGCCATCTTTCAGTACGATTTATTTCTAAATCCATTTATTGATGTCATTATACCAGTGTAGGGGATTTTTATATTGGTCTTTAAGACTGTGTGTCATAAATTCTTGTTTGTATATATAGATATTTCCAAAGTTAAGTATGCATTTTATGCAACCAAATATTTTATGTTAATATGCAAACAATCAGATATAATATTCTGTTTAGTAACAATTTCAAATCATGTTTTACAAAGTCAGAGATGTTTAATTAAGCATACTAGATATTAAAAAAGGTGTAGCTTCACTATGTTAAGGTTGCTGCTTTCAATTTGTCAACATTTTGCCTAGTTGATCCATAGAAGTAGCTGTTGCCATAAATTTTGTAAACTTTTGTAATTCTAGTATTTAGTTAAATAAATTTCAGGAACAAAATCTATCAAATTAAAACTAAACCAATAAATGAATAATAATGACTGAGCAGACAAAAAAGTGGATGAATCACAAATAAGTGAGCAGAAAAGGGAAAACTTTTGTAATTTCTTAGTCAATCATGCGAAGTCAAATCTAATAGCAAGATTGTCATTCCACAAAAAAAATTACTTCTATTGTCAAAGGAGGATCCTTGGTAGTAATGTTTTTAAATTTATAAATCCTTTTCTGTTCCTATTGTATGTAATTTTTACTTTTAAATAGTATTTGAAATTAGAAATATTAGTAGTAAATCTTGGCTTTATTTTAAAATACCCCTAAATTATTAAGTTAAAAGTAAGTTGTTGTATGCAAAATTGCTATATATTTTTCATTAAGTTTTCAAATTGAACTATATAGTTTTCAAATTGAAATATTTTATTATGTTATCATTTTTTTAATGTTTAAATGTGGTTACTGTTTAAATAAATCTTGTCATGTCATTAAATTAAATTAAATTAATGTATTTAAACCAAGTTTTGTATCTTTAATTTTAAAAAAAATCTTTTTTTTTTTTTTTTTAAAAAAAAAATTTTTTTTTTTTTTTTTTTTTTTTTGTAAGTCTGAAGGGAAACCCCCTTCAGAACTATTGTTCCCTGAAAAACTATTGTTTTCGTTTTGCGATTTTGTGTCAGAAACATTAAATATTGGTTCACTTTTCAAACTGTTGCTACTACATATTGCAGCCCTATATTATATTTAAACAAATTAAGTTATGGAGAATGTGCATAAATGTTTGTATGTTTCTCGCATTGTGATAAACCGGCAGTACCTAGAGCCATTGATAATTGAATGATGTAATCCTGCTGCGAATATGGCCATCTGGAAGCCCAAATTTGGAATTTGTTTTATTATCGATTTCATATTTTATAAAACTTTAACAAATTTTTCATTAACAAACTCAATGATTTAATCTAGCAATGGCAACCTTGTACAGAAAAAACATGTTTATCTCCAGCGCATGAGACTGTGTATAGGAAATTCTAAAGATATGCTCAGTTTAAAATTATTTTGCAATATTGTTCTTTAACTGAGTTTTATGGTTTAAGTGCAAAAAACATGATATTTAATAAATAAAGGTAACACATAAAATGTTAGAAAAAGGCCTCTTAAACATAATTTAATCTGAAACATTTCAGATTTTCTTTCTTTCTCCCCCCTCTCAGTAATTGAATTTCATCTTGTAATGAAATAAAAGTCATTGTTGCCATTTTAGGAAATTTTTTTGCAAGCCTTGTGTGCAAGCGATCCATTTAAATGAATGCATTGAATAGCTTTTACCATAACTGCGAAAAATTGTTTCAGGTGTTAAATTGTAATTTATGCCAAAGCCAGATTACAGTTACTTTTGATTATTATTTTGTGTACTTGATTTTTTTAATTTTTTTCTTTTTAGTAGTGTATATTTTGCTTTTTCTCTTTTTTTGTATTCAGATTGCAGTGCACCCCCACAATTTTTTCCTTCCTTTTCTGCTCACTTATTTGTGATTCATCCACTTTTTTGTCTGCTCAGTCGTTATCATTCACTTATTGTTTAGTTTTAATTTGATAGATTTTGTTCCTGAAATTTATTTTCCGAATTTCTGCTTAAGCAACATGAAAGTTGACAATATTAATTTTAAAATTTGAGTTTGATTGGGTTGTCTTTTAACCCTTGTTTAAATCCAGTTGGATATAAGAATATTAAAGTACAATAAATATGTAATTTGTATATGATGAAAATCAGAGTCATTATCCCCCCCCCCAATCAGGATTGTTTAGAGGTCATATACCATTTTGAGCGAAGGTTGCATGAGTAAATGAAAAATGTTTAACACGTTCCTAAAGATGTATAACATTCAATATCTGGAAACCTAATTGTAAAATGCCAAATCATCAGAACTGTTCCAGCATGAGCATATGCACTGTATAAAGAAAACAAGACTTCATTATTTTGTTGCTACTCTAGATATTAGGGTTTTTCTAATATGATTTCCACAACATATGAGTACTACATTACTAGATTTTGGAAGCAATCTATAGAATTTATTTTAAAAGTGGTTAGATGTTTAACATATTTGTAAGTAATATTTATAATGTATTTGTAGGTAAAATTCATAAATTGCATATCTGTAAACATAATATGAGCCCAAATTTGATAAGCCCAATAGTGGCCAAATAGTGAGACTGCTAAATACTACTTGCTCACTGTGGTTTTGAAATCCATCGAATGACCTGGCTGTTTGGGAATTTTTGTAGTTTTACCCTTGTGTAACATGAGTACAAGCCTTTTTTCATTAGAAAGTCCTCCACAGAGGCTTCCCTTTCTTTGGGCAGATAGCCCTTACATGCTTTGTCATAATCCAAATAATGTAGGTCACCTTGATTACCCATCAAACTTTGAATCATTATCATAACAGATAACAGAAATTCTTTCCATTCCCAGGTATAGGCGATGAATAAAAGATCCATTTTCAGTACAGCACACACAAAAATCAAAAATGACTCAGAATTGAGTTTCGATTGAATTTTATCTAATAATTGTGTATATTATTCTAAAGAAACAAATTTGTGAACTAAAAAAATAGTACTGATTTCTTTATTATTTGCATGATTTTTACTATTTTCTTACCCATTTCTTTTGTTTTAGAACAACATCATTTAAAGGTTTATTAGAAAAAGTGCAAAAAGATAAAGTGGAGCATTCCAGCAATGATGAAAAAGCATTTATTCCCAGCTCTTCGGTAACTGCTGAAGAAACAGAACAGGAAAAGATGGAAATGAGTGATGAATTAGACGATATATCAGAAGGTGGGTTTCCTCCAAGTGATAAAGAAGATCTGGAACAGGAGGAGGAGGAAAAAGACTCTGAAAAAGCCATTGCTTTACCATCAGAAGAACCGTCAGCTAGTGATAAAGAATCTGAGACTGTTGATGCTGATACTACTGTTCAGGAGCAAAGCCAAGATGAAGCTGTAGAACTCAGTTCTTTAGAATTGCCAACAAATGAACCAGTATATGAACAAAGTCAAGAATCCAGAGCAAAAGAAGCATCAGAAGTGTTAATGGAACTGGCTTCCATCTTTGCAGATTTTGGTCGACAGGCTGTTGTAGACTCTGTTAATGAAAATTTAGAGACAGTAGTTGTTAAAAATGAACCTGCTCCTGAAATCAGTGTTGAACAGAGTGTCAAATTACCAGAGAACTTAACTAATGGAGAGCTTGATTACAGCTCAGAGGCTACATTATCTGCTGAAGAAACTCGTTTTTATGAAAATATGGATAGTGATTCGGAATTCATCTATAAAAGTGATGTACATAGCAGTAGCATAACCGACCAACTTATTTTTGAACATAGTTATTGCTTGCCACAACCTCAAAGAACTGAAGAGCCCATTCATAAATCTAGTTCAGAACAAAAATTTAACTCATTGGACTCGGTAATTGATTCAGTCATACGTGGTCCAGTGCAGTCAGTAGTTGACCATGAATACACTAAAGTACGAGCCACTTCGCCTCCTTTTGTCATACCTCCTTCACCGCCAAAAGTCTTACCTAGAAGGAAAACAAAACTGAAACGTAAGCGGAGGTATAGTCGCACAAGTTTGAAAGATCTTTTCTTAGATGATATTACGCCTACCCCTCCTCAACCTGAATCTAAATATTCAAGAAGGAGCGTAATAGAAGAAATGAACATCTTGTATGAATTTTTGAGATGTGGTATAGATACCGAAGATACTATGTACCTGCAAAAGAGTTATGATGCTTTACTCCAGGATGATGCTCAGTGTTTCTGGTTAAACGATACACATTGGGTTGACCATCCTGATATCCTTTTTTATTTTGCTCGCACGTATTTTCCTTTTTCTTCATCTGAAATGCGTTATTACAATGTAATAATTATATCTTGTGCATGTACTTTAAGTGCTGTAGTTACTGGAAAATGGTGTTAAGATTACCATATAAGATGTTTAGCATGTTATATATTTATCATTATTCAGGTTTCTTCGGATGCATTTTATACTCCCCTTTTTTGTAGCCAAATTGAAATTTTCCTCCTTCCTTCCTAATTTTGGTCCCTTAAACATTGTATATATCCTAGTCTTATAATTGTAGTTAATTTTACTTAAAAGCTGGAACAGCTGCTCTAACACAAGCAGCAGATTGAGTGGATTATCAAACCCCGAAATGTTTTTTTAGGTCCAGGTTTACATAGCCTTTCTCAGTGTAAAAACTTTTGTTATTTTCAAAGTTTTACTATATTAATCCAAAAGAAGATCATATCTTTGATCTTCTTAGTCTAAAGCACAATTTTTCCATAATGTATGCATGAGACAATCCCATTGAGTCATTTCTATTATATAAAATCCTAACAGGGAAAAAATAGATGGTATTACTGTGGTAGAATAAATTTAATAATAGCATATTAATGCTATGTGAGGATTTTTATGAGCCATACAGTTTTGAAAATGGGCTTATAGAAAAACTGAATATTTAACGAAAGTAATGTTCTGATGATTAGCAGTGAGATTCGCCCTAGACACAAGTATATTAATTTTTAATGTCAGAATCTATAACTGGAACTGATAGGGGAATTTTTAGTGTCAGTGTATTTAAAATACTGACTCTAAAATTGAGTCCCCCTCTTATCTGCAAAACATTTTTAGAGGCAGTATTTTAATAGTTTGGATGAAATTTTAATAAGTAGTTAAACATGTATTCAGCATGATCTTATCATTTCTAAAGTACAAAGGACTCCTATCAAATCGATGCTGAGTAACATATGCATTTTTGCAGCTTTTAATTTAGCATTTTTTTCTCAAATGTGTATGGACGATAATTATAACTCTTGAGGAAACACAGCATTATGTCATAAGCAGTTTTTTTAATTGAAAAAACAGTTCATAAGTAAACTGGTCCACACACTCTTTTTGTGTGTGTGTGTGTGTGTTAGTCATTTAACATGAAAAAAATATTATTCAGCACCTGGTTCTGAAATTTTTTAAATATTCACATAATTTTTTCCTTCCTCAATGCATTCAGAGAACAAGCTTTCCTAGACATTAAAATGGATTCATCAACGTGTTCATTATTTTCATTTTCTAACATAAGGTATCTACAGTCTTTATGTTTTCTGAAAAAGATTTTTGGTCCTTTAAAGTGTTAATTTTGCTCAAAAATTGCAAATTATCCTTAATTTGGCTCATGTGACATTTCTCTCCCTTTCCTATAACTGCCATTATGAGAGTGAATTATCATTTTACATGAATATGGAATTGAAACAACAGATGGCCCTGTAAACGATTGGCTATCCTAGAATGAAATTTTTGGGGAATCTGATTAGCTTTCATACAGCCTTTCAAAGCAGCTGCTATCAATGAGAATGCTATCTTTTTTACTTTGAAAGAAAAAATTCTTGAACTGTGTCCTTATGGTTGTGTTTGAGTATGTTGTGATGATGACGATTTTGTTTTGACGATGTATCTTGGATACTCTGACTTATTTTTAGAGTGGAAGAGAATAAGAGGAAAGTTCACTTCCCAAATATATTATTTTAATTTATATTCCCGTTCATTTTTCACATAATTTTCTCCTCTTTGTTTTTGGACAGTAAAATTAGTAAAAAAAAGAAAAAAGCTCAGAGAAATATGGCATTTTTGTTTTATTGAACCTGTCCCATTCTGTATAACCAGAATTTTGTGCCTGATATTCTGATGCCTAATTTTATAAAAAAAAAAAAACACTATACATCCTGCAGATCCCAAAGAATTATCCCAAGAATTCTCTTATAATGGAAGTAAATTTTTGGGCATTTGTAATATTTTTAAGTATGAAAATCATGGAATTTTTTTTTCTGTGTCTATGCATGAATTTATGTGCATGGGGGAAATTTTTTTTTTAATGTAACATTTGTTCAGGAATAACGGAGGAAAGAACTAATTGTGGTCATTAACT